>JASGAT010327829.1:0-14735 GCA_030220025.1 Chelon auratus | reverse complement strand
TGCAACAAAACGGAGGCAAAGGTCAGTGTACTAAAACTGGTACAGTGGTGAAAGTACATATACTCAAGCACTGAGATATTTGTCTTCTAGTTTAGGACTTTATTTAATGCTATTTAAAAGGAAAACCTTAAGCTATCCTGAATAGTTTTGCAGGAATTTAAATAGTTAAAAAACTTAGAACAGCATGCATGCAACTGTAGAAAGTTCATATATTTGTCCTCTATTGCCTCTCTATTTGTTCAGAATCAGGAATTTCTCTCCCTTAGAGGAACTATTACATTTACACTTGTAGATATGCTTATCTTTTAGAAAACTGCAGCAAAAAGGAGGAAAGAGCTGAAGTAATGCACATAGGACATATATTCAAGCACTAAACAAATCTGAGCTGTTTCTCCTTCAGTGTTGTACTTTATTTTATGTTATTTTGCAAAACTATGAATAGTTAAAAAAAGATATCTGAGTACGTTGACTAATGGGTCAGCATACTGGAAGTTTACAGAGACATTTGTACACTCAAATAAACTAATCAAGCTAATCAATACTTCATTCAGTGTGTTTTTAAAGCAAGTAAATGAAATCACAGGGACATGAGTGCAAAGGCATAATAAGCCGAGCACATCCAATTTCCTAACGTTCGAACTGGTGAAACATATTTGCCTTTCCATTATCATCTGTAACAACAGTGTCCTTAACTTTATTATGGTGACATGTAGGGCATGCTAGCCACATGGGACGCTGCAGTGCGTGGAAAAAAAAAAAAAAAGAGTGCACAGCTGATCCGGACAAAGACAAAGACTGACAGTGCTCTGTTTGCAGGCTACTCCTGCAGGACAATAGAAGATGGGACAATGGGACTCTTTTGACCCGCACTGGGGCAAGGTTTCCCCGGGTTTCAGTGAGCAGCTATTGTCTAAAGAGCTGGTGCACCCTCACCCAGACAATGGGGAACTTAAACCGATGTAAGTGGGGCTCTGCATTATGCGACGGTTCATATTCGTTTTAATGCAATTTGTTTATTAAATCCATGTGATTAATGACATCAGAGACCACACAAAGACACCCACAATCTGTATCTCTATTGATGACATGTGTGCATAAAAATTCTCCAGAAAACTGTAAAAACTTTTACTGGTTTCTGTTTATGTGGTACTTTCCACTCAAAATGAGCTGCAGTTACTACAACAGAATGGGCACAACACCGCTGCAGACTGAGGCCCACATGTAGTGTTGTTTTTGTGAATGATGAAGTGAAGACAGAGGATTTCAGATCAATGAACAAAGCTCAGTGAGTAGTTGTAGTCAGTCTGCAGTCTGCTCTAACTGGCTGGATTAAACCTACTTCCTTCCCTCGAGTAGTTTTCTTGAGTTTCAGTAAGGCTTCGTTAAAGTATTTCTGCTCTCACTGCAGATTCTTTTCTATCAAACATATAGCTGCAGACTGAGAGTGCAGAAGATTACGAGCTCTCTCGTGGCAGCAAAATGTTTGGCTGGATTAGGACATCACATGAGCTCAAAGCCCTGCTGTGCTGGGATTTGGACAGGTGGAAGTGACTCTGCATCAAGACGAGTGAGTGCGAAACAGGTTTTTTAGCAGCCCGTCGTTCACAAACTCATCGTGAATTCATCAAACATACATTACTTGATTCATTAACGTATATATTTTTTTAAGCCGAGTTTAAGAGTTTAAGAGGATCGCTCCACGCTCAGGGTTGTGTAAGTGGATCTGGCACTGAGTTTGATGACTGGACGAAACCCAGCAGCAGTCAATCTATCAAGCCCTCTGGCCA
This sequence comes from Chelon auratus, assembly GCA_030220025.1. Taxonomy (NCBI): domain Eukaryota; kingdom Metazoa; phylum Chordata; class Actinopteri; order Mugiliformes; family Mugilidae; genus Chelon; species Chelon auratus. Next base: position 12,948 of record JASGAT010327829.1, on the reverse strand, counting down.
GCCGGCCTCTAAGTGGAACACAATGAACACTGGAGAGGATGTTCTTTCTATTTGTGTACCGAGACACGTCAGTGAAGCAGTATTTATATTTATGAAGTTCCAAAGCGGGAGAGAAGAGCGTTTTAGAGTCTGGTAGCTAAGCGCTGGTCAAATAAACTTTCAAATGTGGCATTCATGTTGCAAATGCACCAGAAACACAAAAGGATCAAACTCAAACACAGAACAGGTCTACCTCGCAGCAATGTTTTGTAAGGTAACCATGGCAAAGGCAAAACAATGCGACACAAACAAGCGCTCAGTGTGGTGTTGCAGGGCGCCGCCATTTTGGTAGTGCCTGGCATGACTTCTGGCCAGCTCAAGAGCGGTCACAGAGATGGAGCTGAGGCAGACTGCTAGCAGCCTGTGAGGGTTTCCTGCCTGTCACTCAAAGCAGCCACACACTAAATGATGCATAACTTCAAGCCTTTAAACCTTAAATTTTATATAAACAATTATCACTCCACCTGCAGTTGACATGGACACATTAGAGAGCAGGCTCTAGACATGCTTATTTCTGCTGTAAAGTTCGACATTTTAACATTAAGATCTACTTGGTTTGATTCGCTTTTGGAGTCTGCCTCAAGTGGCCATTTGAGGAACTGCAGTTGGTTGATACTCAGATACCTGTTATCTTCTAGCTTCTAGTCTTTGTGCTAAGCTGGGCTCTGGCTGTAGTTTATCTGCCTTTAGATGGTGTAAGGTCAGAGTTTACTAATTCTGATGTGTTTGCTTTTCAGAAATGGCGGAAGTTGCATTTCCTACATGAGGTTCTTACAAGTGCGTTAGCTAACGTTTGTTAGCTTGCTAAACTGCCTCCTGTAGACCAACAGCTGCCAAGTGGCAGTGTTATCGGGATTTACAGCTGACTCTACAGCTTGAACACCACGACTTGTCCAAGAAGAACAAGTTGTTAGGACAACTGGACTTGTTCCTGTTTAAACCCAAACTCCTCAGGCTTTTAGAAGTACAGAAGCTACTTGGATGAGTAGCGAAAACGTCTTCAAGAAACTCTACAAGTCCACTTGCCCTTGTTTCAGCTTATTTTTTTGGATATACCATGACCTGGAACCTTCACAGACGTATCCACGACTTAACAGACAGATATGATAGTTGAATAATATAATCTATAGTGTTGTCATAAAGACAGCAAATTAAAATATACTCCCCAAAACGTCAAACACAGAAATAAATGTGTTTTGGTGAGGGGAAATCAATCCAACGGCTCCGTCCCTAACCACAGGCTTCATATATCACATGCAGGGATGTGTGGCCATTCAAATGCACAATTCCCGTTTTGTTCCTTTTGTGCCGATCGCAGTTTACCTGTAGCCTACTTTCCTGCGGCCGGCCCCAACCTCTGTTCCCCTGACGGAGCGCTACAAAACAGCAGCATGTGAAACCTGCAAGGCTTTTTGTCTCTTTTCGCTCTGCACCGAGGTGAAAGACAATGACCCACGAGTTCCCAGGGCAGTGCAGGGGGCATTAGCGCTTGGGATAAGTTAACAACCACAGCCAAGTGCTGATGTTTTATGATAAGGATACATGGGGTGGCAGTCGGAGGTACAATGGGGGCCTTTGTGGCTCAGGATGCACAGATAGCCGAAAACCAGACAGCTGTGTAATTGGTTAAGTTCTTTCCTCTGTGTTATCTCACGTCTTCTGCACCACAGGGCTCACGTACTAGTGATAATCCCGCACTAAATTTGTTGCTTCTCTAAACATATTAGGGAAGATGCTGTTTACCTACTACAAACATGACACCTGAGAGCATTTGGAAACGTGGAGCGCTTCAGACCTCCCAGAACTCTTTTGTTTGCAGTCATTTGTATTATCCAAACAGCGGCAGGTAATTTAAGTCGGGGAGGCCTTGAAGCTGGAGCTGGATCATTAGCTTTGGCCTAAAAACATGTTTGTCAAATGGCAGAAATCACACATAAACACTATAATTTGATTTTGGAAATACTCCATGAAACAAATTGTGGCAATTATATGTTTTTTTTAAATATTTTTTATCTGCATAAGGAGGAGTGCAGGTCATCAAAGATGTTAAGGAATATGTGATGAACTCAAGACTAATGAAACTCATTTTTATTACCATTTTTCTTTTCTTTGTCCCAATTGTTTCAGGTATTTAGAAAAATGTCTGTGTGTGTGTGTGTGTGTGCATTCCTGTTATGTGATGTGAAGGCTGTTTGGGGGTTTCAGGTGATTGAAAATCAAGAGTGCATAGCCTCATGATAACACTCCCCAAGTGCACGCTGTGAAGTGAAGCATGGTCCGGTCTGTCTGTTGACATGCACAATTGACTTTCTTAGTCACGCCAACGATGGCAGCAGAACACACAAAATACCTCAGCGTGCGTGTGTGCATGTGTGTGTGTTGTATATTTGTTATTTATATCTGTAGTTAGCTAGAGCCGCGGTTCTCAACCTGGGGTCCGAGCCCTCCTAAAGAAGGTTGCATAGATCACAGAAGGCGTGCTAGGCTTTGTCTTGTCCAAATCAGATATGCACATGTTGTTTTTGGTTCTCACAACAAGACCCACCTTCGTTACCCAGCTCTTCATCGGTTTCAACAGGTTAGCTAGAAGCTAGCTATAAAAGCACATCCTAATTTTCCAAATTTACAGTCTGAGCTTCACTATTCTATGAATGAAAGCTACATCTTGTGACGAGAAGCTACAAGAGCTAGGGACAGTTTTGGATCTAAACTCATAAATGTCATGTGAGTGTGTTTATTTGTGCGAGCTTGCTGGACTCCCGCTTTTCTACGCATTTACAGGAAAGGGGAGACTGAATGAAGTTTGGGAAGTTAAACTCCATGTATTTGTTTTTTTTACGTCCAACGAGGAAACAAACACATACAGCGTGGCGCGGTTCAGCCTGCCTTCTGGACCCACTGTGTGTTTTCCATGAGTCAGAGTGGGCGTCATCCAGGCGCGAGGTTGCCAGCATCCATAAGCTCTCTCCATCTGTCGCCAACGTCCTCTCCCAGCGCACAGCCTTTCTTTGTTCCTGAGCATCTCGGCAACATGATAACAACAAGCGGTGAGGTAACAAGCGTGTCACATCAAACACTGACGCTCTTTTATTTCAAAGCACGATGAATCTTTACAAACACATTCTGCTGGTGTAAAACTGCCCGTAGTTCATGGTTTGACTTCATCTCAAACCTTGTACTTCGCCTTCCCGGCTTTGCTGATGACACAGATGTGCTGAAAGGAGAAGAGGTTGGAGAAACAAAACATGAGCTTTTGCCTATTTAATGATAAATCCATAGATTCCTGTGTGGTATGCTTCCACCTCAAAAACCTTTATAATTTTTGAAGGCAAAATATTTGTTTAGGATCGGCCCACACTTCAAGAAATTCCATATACAGTACGTAACAATAAAACCTGCAATAATTTGAGAGCGGTGGATGTAATCTACACAGATATGACACATGCATTAATCTAAGTTTGGGCCGTCTCTGGGGTTCAGCGCATATTTCTTCTGAGGGATGAGGACAGATAAGAGGGGGAGAGGTTTGACTCTGCCTGATAATGAGACCCTAACCTCTGCATTCCACAGGTCGCGGTGATTCAAACTTTCATAATGAACACCCCACCCCCCCAAACATGCCACAGACACACCGTACAGTACGAGCAGAGCGCAGTGTACGAAGCCTCGGGAGTCAGGCTTAGTGTTTCACATGAGTCAGGGGTAAAAGTGAGGCCACATCTTTGCGGATATAAAAATGGCAAAGTTCACATAGGTTTGCACTTACTAATGTCAGACCGGCTTGAAAGAAACTGTCAACACAGCGGCTAAGAAGACAGAGGAAAGGTTGAACTTCTGACTCCCAGCGTATAGCTTGATAAGTTTAGACTCCTGCAGCCACTTCTACACCACTACAAGCACTCATACTTGGCTTTACGCTGCTATAATGCCAGACGACGGCTAGTCAAATGTCTTGCGTTTCACTTTGTTCTTTACACAGCGGCTACTGGAACTGAGCAGCTAGTCAGTGTTGAACAGTTGAGTGGAGCAGATGAATTTTCATGAATCAATCACAGTTGTTGCGGTCTTTCTCAAAGCAACTGTAAATTAATTTCTGTGGCGATGTACATCAGGCTATGGCATAGATCCAACACAGAACCATAAACCTGGTTTAGGGTGGCCATAAATCACTAGTGAAGCAGTCAGAAGAAACAAACTCATAAACTGTGCACGTGACTTAGACGTCACTAAACTTTGAAATGTTGCGTCCGACAAAAAAACAATCAAATTAGTACAAGAAACAAGCCTGAATGTCATGTCACCATCATGTTCTTCACTATTTGAGGTTTGCCTGATACTCTTTTCATTCAAGTAATCATGCGGCAACCTGGTCTCAAAGAGTAGTTTTGGAAAATTGCTTTAAATTTGTGGTTCTTACAGGAGTTTACGTCCTTTCAGAGAGGTACTACATGCCTAAAATTCTAGCCATGACTACATACTATTACACTGAACTGCGGAACTGGTGCGAAGTTTCTGATTCCAACGTCTAATCTACGCCTAAAAATGGATACTTCAGTGTTTTCAGTTGCAATATTTCTTAATAAACCAGCTGCTATAGGTAGGACTCAAGTAAACGCAACACTGTCTGCTTGTCACAGAAACCGGACGCACAGATGTAAGAGATCTGAGCTGCTTTGCCTACATGCAAAGTCTCCTCAGGCAGGGAGGATACCTGTTGGGCGAGGGTTCGGGTTTCAGGGAGAGGAGTGCACCTCTTTGATTTAGTGTGTTTACCCTCCCCTCGCGTCTTTCATCCCTTTCTCTCGGCTCTCCTGAAAGGTCACGTGCAGTGTGCGGCGGTGACAGCGAACTCGGGGCTTACATTTAGGTCCCGGAAGTATTCGTTGTAGTCCAGGGCGTAGCCGACGACGAAGCGGTTGGGAATTTCAAATCCGACGTCTGTCAGAGGAAGCACAGGAGTCAGAATTAATATTTTGAAACGCTGACTAGGGCTAATTGGGCGGTAAATGTGGTACAAGTGAATTGTAACCATTATAGCTGACAGCTGCTAATTGCAACTGTTTGAGGTTTTTCATCATGACAATTAATATGTAAGAAAGCACATGGCTTAAAGCATTTCCGGCAGAGGCTGGCTGTTGGGTTTAGCTGGTACTTCTCTACAGGGCGGAAGTATCTCCTTCCTTAAATCTTGTTTTCACCCTCCTCAGCACAATACGCAAGCCGAGAAACCTTGCGGAGAAACCACATTTCTGCTGTATTTTGAGATTGACAGGGGAAGCTTTGTCAGTGCTACTTGAACTTGTTAAGCAGCCACTGCAAAAACACTATATATAGTGTGAGTGCAATTCAGAACTAATTAATATCATCAAAAGGAGGTGATACTTACAGTCTGTCAGACTTTCAGCCATGTTAGGGACCCTCTTCACCAGCAGCCTGGAACATATGAAACAGTTTGTCTTTTTTATTGAAACAGGCAGTTGCCAGTGATATTTCTACAGTATTGTCACAGTACAAAGGAAATTAACTTTCAGCATGTTCATCTCCTGCGACACAAGATAGCTACTGTGGACAAGTGACATCTCCCTCCCGCGCCCGTCACACGCTTGGCATTTCCCTCGGCGGGGAGAAAACACAGACGAGTGAAAAGCCCGCTCACCCCGCGACCTTGACCATCTTGGGTTGAAAGGTCTCCACATGCTTCAGAAGGGCCTGTATGGTCTTTCCCGTGTCGACGATGGCCTGAGGGAAGGGAAGAGCAAAGGAGGAGGGTTAGCTGGCAAGGGATGAAAGCGGGACGTTTGAGGTCAGAAAACTAGTTTTCTATTTTTAAACATTTTAACAGATTGATGAGCTGTGTATCGTTTTTGCTTCATGTCCAGGGTGGGAGATTTCCATATAGCTTGTGTACTCTAGTTGAGATTTTTTTGCAAATGGAATAGATGACAAATAAAGAACAGCTCTTGAACTGCTTTTAACTCAAGCGTATAAAGGCGTTTTAAGGAATTAGTTTGGCAAAAATAAACACTCACCTCAACAATGAGCACGCACTTGGTAACATGTAAGAAACAGAGAAACACATGAGTGAGGCGTCACCTTTGAATTTTAATAAGCAAAGTGAAAATAAAGGCCGACTTGTTTCCTTGCGTCTCTCCGAGATGGTATCTATAGCAACAATCTTGGCACTATCTTCAGAGCTGTAACAAAAACACAGACAACTCATTCTCTTCTGTGGAGTAATGAACATCTGTGTCTACAGTGAGGAAAAAGTTCTGACCCTGTTGCAGGGTTTCAAACGAGTTCCTGTTCCCTCGGCCCGGGTGTATGGGACTCTTTGTGAGACCGGCAAGGAGTATCTATGGTTTGGGGAGAGCGATCTGAGAGAATGCAGGCGCCCGGCCAATGTTCCCGCTCTACACCTGAACGCTGTTACATAACACGCAGAGACAATGAGCCCACGGGGACAAGGAAAGGACACACAAACTCAAACATAACCAACCTGTCCGGCCTCATGCTGCAGTAAACATACTGTACAGCTGGACGACTACTGGCACTGGTTAATGGCGTCAAAATCTTCGCTAACATGCTTCCTGTCTTTTTGTTTTAACATTCATTTCGTGAGTCACAAAGTCAAAATAGGCCCAAAGTTAAGCAGAATGGAAGAAGTGAATATTTAGGGGTTTGACTGGCACCTCTGGTTCCCTCGCTCCTCTCTTTCATCCTAATATGATCACGTCACGCTGCAAAAAAACACGATGGCGACAGCATGATGCCAAATTCATGGTCTCTAAAGGTAGCTACGTCCATCTTTTATTATACAGACTATGGTCTCCCTGGCTGAGTGGAAAAGTTGGAGGATGGCCAAGGGATTCATCCAGTGGGGACCAAAACCTATAAAATTTCACACCAACCTGAAAGTTATTGAAATATTTCAGTGCACACCAAGGACTAGCATGCCTACAACCTATTCAGAACAAATTCAGTTTTCATTTCTTTTGGGAACTTAAAGGGGAACTTATGAACTTAAAGGGGAACTACTGTTTTTTACAACCTGGACCGTATTTCTGGCATAAAATACGATCGTTTACATATAACTTCTGTGTAATTTTTAGTCATTCGGGAGATATTTAGATCTGCGTATATCCATATAGTGGGAGTGACTGGGGCACCGAAACACAGCTTCTAAATAACGCATTATCTGCCGCGAAAAACTCGCTCATTTCACCAATATTTGGTTATGACGCTAGTGCTATCGTCATCTGTCTGTAGATTGACCTACAGACCCGGATGATGTCTTCTGACCTGGATGATGTCATCTCTGAGCGCTGCGAACGCCCGCGACGGTCGGCTTGTTTACCTGTAATTTTCTACTGCTAGTTTTTTGCAACATGGCTGAATCTTTTTCCGATTCTGAGGTTGTGGACGAAACAAAGCAGTAGCAAATTACAGGTAAACAAGCCAATACCAAGCGTGCAATAACAAAATATTGGTGAAATGAGCGCGTTTCACGGCAGATAATGCGTTATTTAGGGGCTGCGTTTCGGTGCCCCAGTCACTCCCACTATATATGCTGATCTAAATATCTCCCAACAGACTACAAATTACACAAGTTATATGGGTGAGTAAACAATTGTATTTTATGCCAGAAACACGTTCCAGGTTGTAAAAACCAGTAGTTCCCCTTTAAGCAGCAGGTAAAACAGATCTACTCTTTGGTTGTATGTGTTTTCTATGTGTATTTGTGGCTTTTACAACTCTTACTCAACTTTAGTTGTTTTTTTAAACGTGATTCATAAGGAAAACTGACTTGACAGTAAACATTCACATAATGTCCAATTAAAGAAACACATCACGCTAATTTCACTCGCAGTTCAGCTGTATTCAGAGCGTTTCATGATTAATGGAAACCACAGAGCGTGTTAATGCTACCAAATGTTTACTTTCACTGAGCTGTCTTCAGGTTGCCATCATCACTTCTCGAATTAAGAGATTCTGAAGCAGCACGCTCTGCTTGGAGCTATGATTCAACACTTCTCTATGTGGCTGATGACTAATTATCCGTTTATCCATAATATATGAGTCTTTGCGGGAGGTTTGGATTCAACATTTTTGTCAAGAGCGCTGACCTCAGTGATTCATGTTTTGTGTGTAAGGTGCCTGTCAGCCTTTCTGTTTTTATTCCCTCTGACCTTGTTCGTCTATTTTGACAGCTCAGAATTCAGGAACAGTCTGTTTTTTAAGCAAATGCGTGCGGGCATATTTGTGCAGCTGACTTAGTAACATGTCTGCCTTCTTCCTATCTCAAAATATAACGTTGCGATGGGGGGTAATTCCTCATGATGTCCTTTGCAGACTCCTCAGTGCTTCCCGGCAGAGCTTAGCAGGGATGAACAGTCGGTAAATCTGCCTTGAGGGAACATTTGTTTGTCTAAAATGTCTGATTCATTGCCCATTTTAATAAAGTGACACTCAGGAGGATTGAAGGAGGAGGATGTGTACGGGTGTGGTCTGGTGGGTTTGTATACTTAATACAAATAATGTAACTACACGTCCTGATCTAAGAACTCCAGTCCATATTATTCACCTACAGACAGCCTAAGTGACAGCTCCCTCTTGAGGCAAAGACGCTTTCTTTTTTTAAGACACACACCTTTCCACGCAGAAAAGACAGGTCTCGGCTTCCTATGATGTGCAGGTCCTCTGTTGATTGGTCATTCTGGAGAGGAGAAGACACAAATTCCAAGTTGTACACGTTTTCATGGTTTTGAGTCCACCATCATTACGTTTCTGAGTTGTTCTTTGTGATTTCTCAGGAACACGTTCTTCAAATTTGACACAAACATTCGCTCTGACTCAAGGAGGTGATTCAGTTTCGTTGGCGTAAGCATGTTCTTTGGCCATTACTCAGTAATTCGTTGGTTTATTTCAACAAAACAATGTTGTCAGTCTTCATCACTTATATTATTTTAGTCCTGACAGCGTCCTGACAAACACAGATGTGACCTGCAACTTGACTAGTCGGCAGATATTTGAGTTACAGTAAAGTCTCAGCATGATTTCAGTCTGGAATACTTCCTCGTCCTATTTATCTCTAGCGTTGCTGTCAAGCTTTGAATATAGTCTCCTCTGCTAATTTGAAGAGCCTCCTCTGTAATAATAATAGGTTCAGATGTAGATCTTTCTTCTTTTTCAAACACCCGTTAAAAAGTTTTAAAAAAATCACAATCAGAATTTAAAGTAACACATAAAACAGTTTGGTGAATGACACAGTATGTAGCAGATAAAATAAATGAAGCAAAAGACATAAAGTAAAAGTAGGTTTTAAGACACAATATAGTTACATGTTAAGTTAGTTAAATTAGTTGTACTGGAGGTCTAACAGGAAAAAGTCCAGACACTCTTCATCTTCAGCTTTGACCAGGAGATAATTAACAAGGCCTTAACGCAACACAAATACATAAACCTACTTTACAAAGACTATGAGATATATTCCCTGTCACATAAACAAAGCCGTGCAGCCTCTGGCCCTGCAGGAAGCTTTGAAGAGCGCCGGCTTTGAAGGTGGCTTCAGTCTGTGACAGATTTATCACTTGGATAAGAGCAGCGGTGGCATGAACAGCATCCCAGCCCCGGGGGCAGGTCACGTGACTCCGTCAGGACCACTGAGGTTGACTAAAGGCGTCATCGCACAGACACGCTGTCCTCCAGTGTAGTAACAGCGTTATGCAGTCATGTTTGTTGACAACAGTTCTATTAATTCTGCTTATAGCTTTTTCTCCATCTACGTGTTGCACACAACCACCCTGACACAAGTAAAATTAATAAAGATGTAATCATTTTTCTCATGGAGCTCTGTAAACTCTAATATTTCAGTCACTTTGTCCTATTATAAAGAAAAACTACTTGTGTTTGCCTTTTAAGAACATCATTATAGGTTCTCAGTGTAGTTTAACTCAGTTTTAATCAACTTATCTCCCCTTGCATGTACTTCAAAGTCTGTGATAGCCAGCTCAGATAAAGGTAAGTCCTCCCCCAGTGGTAGAAAGGAAGTAAAGAAATGTGCAGAGGAATATAAATCATTTCCTTTTTGATGAGTGCCGTGCGGGAAAATTGCCTTTGCAAATATTTATATACATTCCAGGGGTTAGATGGTGTCGTGAGCTGTTTTTCTTGGCTGTAACAACGATTAACAAGCTGGCAGTGTCACAACCTGAGCTTCACAATTTACAGTATTGTCCTGTAGGTGTCCTGCCTGCCTGTGGGGGATTCTTTTTCTAAACATGAGCAACAGTGACATCTGCTGGCTAGAGCAAAAAGTGTCCTATAATTACACAAGCCATGGTAAAAAAAAAAAAAAAAAAGTGTCTTTGATAATCATAGCAGTTATTTGTTAAAGCCCTACATGCATGCTCAGTTTGTTTTGTCTACATAAATGTGCTGAAGAAGCTGGAACCAGCATAAATTCAAACAGTGTTTTGGTGGGATTTAGTCAGAGAGTTGGCAGAAAATATCCCTGGCTAGACTTTTTATTAAAGCTGTAACAATACCACTAATTTTTTTTTGTTTTGTGTATTAATTTCTTAGCACAGAGGATGTTTATTTGCTGTCCAGGTGGCAAAGCCGTTGTAAAATGAACTTGTCAGGGAGTTTACCCACCAGGTAGCTCTTCAAACGGATGAACTCCACCCGCGTCTCCAGGTACTTGTTGGAGTTGCGGCCGAGGATCTTGATGAACTCTACCAGATCTGCGCAGAACTTGTATCCTCCCTTCAGGACACACAGCACCATTATGTGGTTATCCCCAAAGTCATCCATGATGTACCGGGCCAGACGCTCCGTCCTGCAGGAGGAATCACATCATCAATCCCCACCATGAAAAATGATCAGAAACTCTCTCGAAAAAGCGTGTCCTTACCTGTTCATGATGACCCCGTGTGGGATGTAAACACTCTCTATGTCTTCGTGGTAGTGTTCGGGGTAAGTGAACAGGTCCAGACTGTAGCCCGGCCAGTCATCTTTTATCTAGGACAGACAGATTGCTGTTACAGTCCTGGATTATTGTCCATTGATCAGTCATAACATTATGGCCACCTGCCTATTATTGTGTGTGTGTCCCCCGTTTTGCTGCCCAGACAAACCTGACCCATCAGGCATGTTTGTGAATAAAATCTTCAGCCAAAACAAAAATGGTCCACATGTTCATTCACAATTAAAGAATAAGAATCAGAAAAAATCCTTAAGGGGCACTTGTTTTATATGCAGCTTCTCAATATTTTTTAAATTTGGATTATTCGGATTCGAAAGTGGAGACTAAAATAATAAATAATGAAATAAAGATAGTAAAAATAATAATAACAATACAAAGTAACCTTTGCACAGAACAATTACTTTAAAATGTGACATTAAAATAAATATAGTCCTGCGTTAACAATAATTAAGAACCTTTACTTTTTTTTTTAAATTATAACAAAATGACTCGAATGCATCAGTTCAGAAAACACTGATAGCTGAGCAAATAATAACTATTATAAATTCTGTTTCACACACAAAATATTTTGACCTAGCATTAAACATACCACAATTCCTTGTTTCATCCCTGCGTTGTCCATCAGTAGAGATGCTGCCAAGGTTTCACTGGGGTAGTTTACTCTTGGATTCAAGTAGCGGTGACCTTCATTGGAAACAGAAATACTGCTGACTAAAATAACACTTTTTACCTTCCACTAAATCGTACAAAAAAATAAATAAATAAAGGTTTAGGTTGAATATACACGTGTAAATCCGTGCTGCTGAGTAAAGTTTCTAATCCTTACTCTTTCGCTGCCTTCTCCTCTTCAGCGACCGCTCACAAAATAGAAAAAAAGGGAGGTAAAGACTCTCAGGAGACGTCCTGGTCAGCCGCATGGCCTGCGGGATCACGCTCGAGTCATTTGTGTAAAAGGAGGGCGTTGTTTTGGTCGCGGAGACTTACATGGTTAATCAGCTTCATGTGATGCTACGCTGGCTTGTGGCCGCATCACAGGCCACTGCGGGGGAATGACAAAAAAATGAACAACGACTACGGGATTCAGTTTCTGTGGAGTAAATTTTATTGAGTCAGCATGGAACTGATTTTAAAGGACACTCTTTAATGTCATGAAAATGTATATCCAAAGCCAAAAAGGGAATAAACATAGGTCATGTTGAGAAGAAAAATGGCCAGTTTTATTTTAAAATTCAGTAATACTTGGGGGGAAAGAATACATTTTCTTGGTTCGGGCTATAATTGTGACAGATTTTTGTAATCCTACATTATTTAATTTATTTACCTGTATTTGCCTGTGATTTCAAGCTGCAGTGCAGGGTATGCGATCTGATATACTAAAACTTATGGTTCATGCTTCATTTTTTGGTTCAGCTTCACGAAAAAGCCGCAAAATAATTTTATTTTTCTCATGTGATATTTAGGCAGACAATCAGCACAGCGAATCTGATCTCTTCCGAGGCCCCGGTGTCCTAATTATTGGGTATGTAGATGGTTTTGAATCTCTCAAAAAGGTTGATGTCCTTCTCCAGCTGCTTCATTGCTTCTTCGAGCCGCTCCTTGTGGGCTTTCTTTGACAGCGTGTCGATGAAGAGAGAGAGGCCCTGGTACTCATGATGCAGCTTATCCCAGTTCCTCTTCAGGCCCTGGATGACGGATTCAAGGAAGGAAACCCATCAATGTCACAAGACAGGCAGGGCGATAATTTAACTGTCAGGATTCAAGGCTGTTGTATAGTAAACAGACATTAGTCAGAAGTGTAGAAGTCGACAGTAGAGGAGCAATAAAGAGCTAATTCTCCAGCGTGGGTCAGAAATATTTATAATACTCCTATAAAAGCCTCTGTTTAAGTACAAATACTGACCAGAAACTATATAAAGAAGTGTTTT
>JASGAT010327825.1:0-24387 GCA_030220025.1 Chelon auratus | reverse complement strand
AGGAACAACTCAAAAAAACATGAAGAACATCACAAGGAGTTGACCTGGCCTCCAAATTCACTAGATCCCAAAGTGATCAAGTATCTGTGGGATGATCCACAGAGGTCCCTCCTCTCAACCCATAGGACCCAAAGGCCCCCACTAACAACATTCTGTTGCCAGACACTACAGGACACCCTCAGAAGACCCATCATTCTCTGATGAGTTAGAAGTGTTTTGGAGGCACTTTTGGAGGCAGGTGGTTTTAATGATGTGGCTGATTGGTGTATATGTCTGTATTGTAGCTACAAGTGTCAAGGCATCACATTGCTTGTTCATATTGCCAGCTTCCATTGAAAATAAATTGTGGCCTGTTGCTTTTCGTCACTATTGCAAACATAGCATTAGGATTATTCAAATTAGGAGAACAAAGGTTAGAGCCTCAAAAGTAACTGCATAGTAGCTTCAGAGATATAACAATAATGGTATCATTAGCTTTGTACCTAAATACTAGAGCTCATTAGCTTCTGTAATAAACAGCCTGAAGGGTGCCTGGCCTGGCGCCGGTAGACTTGTATAGTGCTGCAAAACGTGTCTTTTATGACTGTAATGATGTTTCAGCTCCTTCGATATGACGAGAAGTGGAGAGCAGGAGAACAAACATTAGCTCAGCAGAGTTTGCTAGCTACGATGGTCTGGATGGTACAATACAGCGCTGACAGCATTCATTTGAGTTTTCATGCTTTTTGTGCCATGTTAGCCAGTTTCAAGCTGCATGTTTGACACACTGCCTTTGTCTTGTAGTCCTTCAGTTTAAAGTGTTCCCACACAGTACATGTTTTTGCTTTAAAAGCTTAGGTCAACTAAAATATTCATGTTCAACTCTAGGAGCAACTTTTACTGTTGTTATTTTGTTTCAGGTAATGAATGACATACAGCTGTACCTTCAGCATGGGTTACTCTAACTTTCTATCTGTTGTCGTTCTGACTACTAATGTTTGTTGCCTGTAAGGAACTCCTAGGATGACGTTTGGTTAATTTGTGGAGCTTGGGTTCAGTCAGAACTGTGGGAATGGCTTTGTAAAATATAATCTTAACTTCACAGCTGAGCTAGAGGAATTGTGCTTACACATGTGTATTACTGAAGTTGTGAGGGAAATCTAAAGTACAGAGGACAACAGGTTGAAACAGAAACAAAAATAAGATACTTTGCCAGAATAATCCTGAGTTTTACGTTTTTTACCAGGGTATTTCTTTCTCCTTATCCCGCAGCTCCAAAGGAAGCACCTGAGGGTAGCAAAACGTGTGGCATGATGGATCACCAGAGGGATGTAGGTCACCAATGTTGTACATCTCTGAAGTTACTGGTGTCCACTGCTACTTCAGAGATTATATTAGGATAATTTTTTCGCCTTTGTGCTAGATGATAAATTGAGCCACTAAATTTACGTGTTGGGTAACAGTTACTTTTTATATGTATTGTCTTCTTTGAATAAAATAATGACTTTGTTGGTGACAAACTAAGATTTATCGCATCAACATTTTTTGTTACTTTGCTACTGTCCTAGGAATCTATTGTTGTGTAGGAGTTGACTCTCTCGGCCGAAACCTGTTCCTCCAAACATTGATATGTTGAACATTTCCCTCATAGCTGGGACTGTGGTTCAGTGGTTTGGACCAGAGAACAGGGGTGTCCACAGAGATTGCTTGTCTGGAAAGCAGCCATCACTCCACTGTAATAGAGACTGAGAGCCCAGATTTATAAGGCTCTTACTTTAGAAGGAAGGAATGGCTTTAGGGGGCAAGTGGCTTGAAAACAAAATGATACCAGAATGGATGGACAGAATGTAACCAAGAATGCATTATTAATATGGTAGCAGAGGTTCTCTGTGTTCTTTCTGTCATATGAGGGCATTTTGCCCCTCAGTGAAAGTCTGAAGGAATAACAGAAGGTGCTTTCATAGGTTGGTTGGTTGAATAGGTCTGGAAGGCTATTAAGTTCATATCGTAAACCATGTTTACATGGGAATATAGCTCCCGGTGGAAATACAGCTAACTTGGGGTAACCAAGGAATTTTCCATTTGCAGGAGGCCTATTTTGTGGTGAATTTTCTTTGGGGTGTTTTTTCCCCATTTTGCATCAACAAACTCTCACTCACAGAAACTTTTCATAGCGGTGGAGAAAAAAAAAGAAAACGTATCTGAAATGTCACTAAAACAGCTCTGAAAGGTTTGGTGTTTGAGCTCAAAGGAAGCCCTGTACTTGCATGCACTGAGCCTGGCTTGAGTCAGACCCCTGGTGCTGGATAAATGCTGGGCTTTTTCTGCACTCAGCACATCTTACCGGCCAATATTAGTTCTGTATCATTTTTTTCTTCCTCTCTCTGAGGAGTGAGAGGTCAGCATTTATGGGAGGATGATACAACACTAGTGTAACATTTTTACCAGGGAATGGGGAGCCGTTTCCAGTCGGGTTCTTTAAATTATAGCTCTGTCTATTTTGGAACATTGGAATGCAAGTTGAGGTCGGCATTTGGTTGAACTTAAGAGCTCTCTCTGTGACATTATCATGGCCAGTTGAACTGAGGACAAACACACAGGAGGCTTAACTTAACAATAAGATCCTTGACTTCCATTGTCTCTTGGTGTTTTTCAGATAAATACATATTGTATATGCCCCATATTCTGGACTGCAGGTTGCATATCACAAATGGAGTTGATGCTTAACCCCTCATGACATTGCTCATCGAATCCATCCCATCTTTTTTGCTACAAATCTACAGTAATGATTATCAGTGGTCAATGTTAATGTTCCACAAACACTTTGTCTCAGCCATTGACTACTTTGCAAGTAGTCAGTACATGTTCGTTTTTAATATGGACATCTGTCCTCTATTGAGGTAATACCAGGGGTGGCTGAATGAGATCCTTTAGCACACCATTAGTCTTGTTTTCTGTAAAAACAGCACAACATTCTTGCTATTCATTACCCCTTGTTTAGGAAAGTGCCACTAGTAGTTGTGGCTAAAGCTCAAATTACGCTGCTAGCCCTCAGGCAAGTGTCACTGAACTTTCTGAGGATAATGTGAAACAGGCAGTCAGGGGAAACGCTGAGGGAACTGGCGGCGAGAGCCATGTGAACTGCCGCTGCACCTGTTAGGCTCGTATTTGAGATCATCAAAAATCTTTAAATGAAAGCTATAAAACTGAGGAAATGGAGTGCACTTTTAGCACGTCCCATAAAATAATTTGTGTTACTACAGTGGATGTCGCGTTTGATCCCACTCATGTATCACTCGCTGCTGCTGCCAGTATTCCTAGTTTCATAGCCATAGGATAAAGCGCTGTGCTTCTTGTGAAATGTGATCATTTTCTGTATCCCGTTTAAGATAAACAACACTTCAAATTAACGTTCTACTTCCTGTGTACAACTCCCACGATCTTAGACCAAAACTTTGAAATGAAGTGACTATAAACAAGATACTTTGGTTTGTGATGCTTGTTGATCATTCCTTCTTTGTGTATGCCAGCAAACTAAACTAAACTTTAGTGTTTTGGTTTCACATGAGACCATCCTCCATCCTCTACTGCTGTGAATCAGTATGGACATTTAAATGAGATGCTGAGTGTTGTCCACAGTGGAGGCCGTGGCCTTAAGGACATATGCTGACAACAGCTGACTTAACATCATGGCACTGAACGCAGCCATTACAGAGAGGGAGGTAATTGGATTCACAAATCAGCCATGGCTGCAGGTTTATAGTGGCACTGGCCTTTATGGGTCATATTTCAGATGCTGGTGGGCAGTTTGTCAGAGGGGGCTTGGTGGTAACGATAAACTGGTTCATGATATAGAGAGAGGGAGAATCAGGGGACCATCTCAGCTTCCTTTTTCCTTCAGAGAAATACATCCTGAAACGTAGAACCCAAATAAGATCTTGTCAAATATTATAGATCTTAGCTGGAATAGAGAGAAATATGATGCTTTTTTTATTTTATTTTTTTACTTTTCTGGAAATTGTACCTTCATCACCTTGACCTTAGTTTCTTGATTTGTGCTCCTCTTAAGCACTTCTTCGATACGTGTCTGTCTACCCATTGGGTTGCTGCCTCCCTTGAAGGCAAATAAAATGTCACCTATGTAATGGGGAGGCCAGTGATGAAGTGAGTGCATGTTTGAGGGAGTGGGTGGGAGGAATAGCTAAGGAGAATCCCTTCACTGTCTTCTCCTCTCAATGAGGTGAAACATACTGCGGGTCCTCAGTCACACTTTGTGTACTTGTCCCAACAGAAGTCAAGGGGGTGGATCGATATGAAGATTAATTATTGTGTCCAGGTTGACGGTTGCAGCAACAACCTGCGTTTTTCAGGTCTCCAGTGAGTGCCCAAATGCTTCCCTTTCTGAGGAGCGCTGAGCTTTAGCTTGTTAGTGCGGTCTCTGGACTGAAGCTGCGCTGAGAGAAAATTGGACCAGGCTCTAGGGGTAACAGGCGGAGGCTCAGTGCAGCTCAGCTCAGCACCACCAACATTCAAACCAGGGGTCCCACAGCATTTTCTAGGCTTTATAGAACCTCCTGGAAATCAGGTATTAGGTTAACTGTTCTCTTAGGTATCAGAGGGGTACCCTGTAGGCTATAGTCTAATGATTGCTATTTCTCTTGAGCTCCTTGCCTTAAAATGAAGGTGTAAAAAAATGTATCGGTTTATAATGATTAAGATGGGAATATTTATGCCGCAGTGCATTAGGCCTGCTTGTCTATGTGGGGATCATTCAGTAGGTTTGTGCAATTCATTCATTATTGTGTGTCTGCATTGATGCATGTTGATATATTGTGTCTTGAAATGTCCATTATGTCATACCAATAAATCAACAGCATGCGTTCGGTTGTAGGCCTCAACTGTCTAGGCAGGGAAAAATGACAGAATGATATTATATTCCCACCCTGAAGGCGCATTTTAGTGTGTTAAAGATGTGTCACAATATCAAATGAAATTTAATCAGTAACATTCAGGTATCTATAGCAGATGAATTGAAACTGAAAAATGATTATATCCCTCAAACCAATTCCTATTTAGATAAAAAAAATAAAATGTTGATGATGATACAAGACACATGTTAAAACAACATGAATCCCCTGAGTCATCCCCACCCTGTTGAAAGATTTATACTTCCTTGTATCATATATCCTCAAAATATAGTCATGCTGTGGAATTGATTTTCATTGATCTCTTGCTTTTAACAACTTCACCGCTTTCAACTACAGTAGGCTGTGGCAGAGTCAACTGGGAACGAAATGTCGGTGAAAATATTCTAATTATGGTTTAAAGGCTGGCCACAACAATACACCTGTCCACATTTCATGCTCTAACCCGTATTATTCAGAGCAGCCACAAAGCACACGTCTGATTCATTGACTCTATCTGAAGATGCATGAACGTCATCTGTAGGATTCCTGAAGAGCGGTTTTGATGCTCAATGTGGGCGACTCTGGCTAGTGCAATTTTGGCAGTGCCTTATTCCCCGTAAGCTCCAGCTAATTCAAAAATATGCAAAGAGGTGGAGCATGAGTGGATGGCACCAAGGCAGACTGCTAGCAACCTTAGATGGCCCCCATCAGTTAAAGCGAGGGAGTTATATAAAAACTGAACCCTGTGTTGTGATGATTGGGTAAATTGGCTATAGTTTTTTGTACCAGGCTGTAAACATGGAGGTCTGTAGGGATTGACTTGCTTTTGAAGCCAGCCTCAATGTGGTGCAATTTTTGGAACATCCACGTCAGTTTAATTTTTCAGCTCCAGAGGTTGCCGTTTGCTTTGACTCGGGGTCAGTGAGGATGTTAAATATGTAAGTTATGCAGGGGAACCGGTCAATAATATAGTTTTTTGATCTGCTGGTCTTTCACTTCTTGGTCTGTTCAAAAGGGAGATGGATGGTGTCTGTTATAAATTCTTCAATGTATTTAGCCCTAAAATATTTTTCTTGATAGAGACACATCCGATTTGACATCATCAGCGTTAAAGGGGAGCCTCAGTCCTTTTCAGAATTTCGCATTGTGTTGTGGTTATTTCCCAGTTGCAAGGCGTCGTGTTAGTCACACTCCGTTGCACAGAAACAGAAAAAAAATAAAATTGTGCTGGAACTTTGAGACCCAGCACTCATCTCTACTTGCCAGTTCGCTCACAATCCCACTTTCCAATCACTGCTGGAATGAAGTTGTCAGCACTAACAACTGTGAGAACAGCTGATTGTGTGTTTTGCGCGCGCGCACACACACACACCCACACACGCACACTTGAAGGATTTGTGAGTTTGCTCTGTCTGTATGGAAATGTGTACTGCTGAGACTGAAAGAACTACACATCAATCCTCTGCTTCTTTTGGGATCTTTCAGAGATGAAAGAATTATAGCACGGAAGTAACTGTCTTTATATGTCAGACAGTTGGCCAGTCATTAAGCGTTTGGCCTATACAATGATAAGAAATCCTTTCAAATGATAGTAGTTATTTCCTGAAGGCTTGTTTTGTCCAACAGTCCAAAACTTCTATCATTCATCTATCAAGACTCGGAGACTAGGAAATCTCTACAGCAGAGCATTAACACACACAATAGGGTTGTCCATTAGCTCACCCGTTTGAGTAGACAGCCTGTGAACTAATGCCGTGGTCCCCACTGCAATGAGAGAAATAAATCTCTATTCACAGCTAAAGATTTAGAGATTTTAATTCTGCTTTTCTATTACATAACTTAGACTGTACGTTGTGGCTGTTCAGAGGATGAGGAATATGCTAACAGACGGTTAAGTTGTTACATCCATACGCAGAGACTAGCGCTGCAGCTGACGTGCACCTCCCCAGAAATGTAACTACGCGCCACGGCGCCGCAGAGCGCAAGGGCTGTTATTGGTCCGCTTGCTGGTAGCGTATTTCCGCCTTAGTATTTCCGGCTTCTCCATCTCCGCAATTTTCGAAATTACTATTTTGGATCAATAAAGATGGAGCACACTGAGGAAAGGTTAACTGAGGAGGCTCGGAGATACAAACGTTTGTATGACTCGTCTTCGGCGGAATTTTGGTGAAAGTTTCAGTCGCCATTGTTGAAAGTGAAGCAGGTAGTGGAAATTGAGGCAGGAAGTAGAAACAAAAATGAACCCGACTAGCAAAGAAAGACAGGACGCTGACGAGCGTTTGGGCGGTGTTTTTACAGAGCGAGTCAGACTGATGAGCGCACAAGTATAAATGGCTTGCATCGGTATTGTCCTGTAGAGGTATAAACTCCACGTAAGAGTCTAACAGCTGCTGAAGATTTTAGAAGGTGAAACATCAGCGAGCAAATTCAAGATAATGTCCCCTACATGATTTTTAAGTATTAAATGATCAGTCATTGCCATCTCGTGCTTGTCACACCCTTTCTTTCCTCTTTCCTCTCTTGTCACTTTAGTCATTAATAACAGTGTGACTACAGTCCCCACTCTGTCTCCTCTGATGAGTGATGGATGGATGGATGGCACGAAGAGAGACACAGAGAACAAAGACAGGACAAAGGAGTGAAGCCAGGCTCAACCAAATCATAGCCTCTGGAGCTATATCCTGTTGCATGATCTATCGGCTTCATTTGTTTGTGCTGTTTTGGTAATTAAACAGGGGAGGCCCACTCAGTGGAATCTGGCTCTTGGCTTAGTTTTCTCTCCCCTAATCTTCCCATAAGACCAGATAATTAATGGTGGAATGGCAGGAGTGCCCGCAGTCCTTCTGTTAATGGAAGGGATTCGTCTTGTTTACTCAACTTACTCCTCATGTCTTTATTCTGAGCTCGGCCGGGGTGTCAGGGTGTGGCGGTAAGAAGACATCGAGATTTGGCATTTGTCCAGACATCTAATGGCAGATGACATCAGTGACACATTCTGGCGCAGACAGGAATATTCTCAGCGAGGATTTATCCCTCCTCCTAATTGTCTGACTTGATCACAACTGTCTGTTTTAAAGACATCTTAAATGGATTATGAGCGCGCTAAACGTTCAAGCACTGGGTTTATCTGTTCAATTTATTTATTCAACAGATCAGCACAATTTATGTGAGGAGTCTTGTTAATTTTATTTCTTGTTTTTTATTGAGAACATTACCGGATATGCTCTGTGATCCTTACGGGCTCATTACTAGTGAATAAATATACAATATGCAATGATTTAAAAAGAAAGAATACATAAAGTTGTACACAGCCGTGAACAGAAGTTTTTTTTACCAAAGAAGTAAAGTATGTGTGGCTACTTCTGGCTTTAATACACAATCGTTATTCAAGTAATTCAGTGCTGTGTTATGGTACAGTATGTGTGTGATTTACATGTCTTCCAGTGTAATGGTGTAGCTAATGTATGTATTTCGAATAGGTTTTTGGACAGTAATAGCGTTCTGTTGAATAATGGAAGAAGCTCTACCAGGGTCTGACAACAATATCTCTTCACATGAAGAATTCATTGTTGGTTTTGGACTTTTCATGGTTTTTGTTCACTGCAAAAATAGAAGAAAAAAAAAATAGTGCTGAACTTGTTCTTGAAAGATAGCCTGTAGAGTTTGACTCCTGTATTGTTTACATCCCTGTACAATGGCAAGTAGTCTTCCTTTTGCTTACCTTTGTTATCACATTGCTTGGTTTCTTGTCACGTTAACACCACCTGTAGATCAGTAGAGTGTCTGTGTATGCTGTCACTTGTGTGCATTGTGCAGCATCAGGTGCAGATACAAGATAAACAAGACAGGAGCCCACTCTCTGGTGCTATACTGAATGTGAGAGCTAATATCAACAAATCTGATCTGTATTCATCGTCTGTTATTGAAGTGTTGGGATTAGCATAAGCTGTAATGTATAGGACCTGGACATGATAGCTATACCCATGGTAGAAGTGTTCCTGTGGGCAACTTGCTGCTCAAATCTCCCCTGAAGCTTTATTTTGACAAAGGCTTTTAAAGAGATCTGCTGTCAGCGTCAGCCTCCTGACCAAACCCTCATTAAACAGCATCTCCAGCAAAGGGAACAAGCGCGGTGGAGACTCCTCTTCAGCAGCACTCAAGAGAAAATGCCGTACTAACTGCAGATTAATTTCAGAAAGGGGGATTCATGGGTGCGAACAAGATGAGGAGTGAGTGACGTGCCAGGCAAATTGTTATGAATGTGGTTTCAAGGGAGAAATGAATCCCTGGGAGCTACTTGAAGAGGTAAACAGAGCAATATGGGGATGAAAGATAGTCCCATGCTAAGTTGTTTGAGGATTTTGTTAAATTGTCTTTGCACACATAGGTCTGTACATCCTGACTCCAACCAGGTCCTTGAGTACTTGTAGAGGAGAGTCCACTTGGACAGTTTACAAGCAGAAAAGGTTAAGCAACTGTTCAGAGAGCTGGCTCTAAAACAATGACAGGCTTCTGAATGATTTCTAAACTGGGGACTCTTGACATCTTAGAGATCTGGAGGATACTTCTCTGTTGTAAAGTGCCCTCAAGATCAGCTTAGATGGGGGGGGGGGTGTTACTTATTTTTCACTTACTGTCCTGTCATTGTACAGCTCTGATTACAGCTGAGACACTAATTTCAAACATGCCTGGTTGGCGTGAGTTAGTGGAAACTGCACTGGACGCCATTTGGAGCTGACCCCAGCAAAGTCAGCTCAGACGTGACAACTCTTCTTCGTTTTCAAACAAATTTTCTGTCAAATATTCAGCTTTTTTGTTAGATCTCTGGTTGGTA
The DNA here is from genome assembly GCA_030220025.1 of Chelon auratus. Classification (NCBI taxonomy): domain Eukaryota; kingdom Metazoa; phylum Chordata; class Actinopteri; order Mugiliformes; family Mugilidae; genus Chelon; species Chelon auratus. Next base: position 14,667 of record JASGAT010327825.1, on the reverse strand, counting down.
AAGTAAAAAAAAAAAAACAGAGCAAAATGCTTTTAATGACAAAGCAGAATTACCTTGATGTCCCTTTAGTGGCAGTTGTTGGCTGTCATCCGATCATCAGTAGCAGAATTGACGATTAAGTTATACTGAAAAGATCTTAAGGGAAAATTCCTTATGCTGTTTACAATAGACACCGTTATGAACCATTTGGTGTCAGTGTACCATATCTATTGAATCAGATTTATTCAATTATCAGAGCCTCGTTTGTCGACAGAGTCCTCTGCAAAGCATTAAGCAGGTTTCACTTTCACAACAGCATATTGCGCATACTGTGTATATGATAAACCTGGCTTCTCTGATCTTTCATCATCCTCATTCCAGAGATAAAGAGGCATCATCATTAATTAGTGATCTTGTGATGATCCTTTGAGGAATTCAGACCAATGGTATGGAACTGGGTCTTGTAGTGGAGACAGGATTAGGGTTCTGCTGTGGTCCATCGTCCAGAAATAGCACAAGCTGTCGGCTGGCTGCTCAGGGACGGCGTGGTTACTGGAGGGCTGCAGGGTATTTAGAGGTCTGTCCATGTTTGAGTTTCATTAACGCTGGTTCTATATAATGAAAAGTCAATGCTAATCTGCCTGTAAATCTTCTGCAAAGCACTAATGCATCAGTAGATTATCACGTCTGTCCTTTGAAATCCATTCCCGCGTTCCCAAAGGTTTAGACTGTTGCACCTGTTTGACATGCCTGAAGCAATTTCAGTGTCCCAGAAATATTAAAACATTTTAGTCACCTTTATAGACTTAAGGAGAGCCCCTGCAACACACACACACAAACACCCACTAGTTTTCTGTTAGTTGGTAACACTCATAAGTTATCATATATTGTTTGTGATGATATTCAGTTTTCTGTTGCTGTTTGAGCTGCGCAAGATCATATGCAGTCAAGTGCACTTTTTTTTTAAAATTTATTTTTTTGCACAGTGACTGAGTTGCTAAGGCTCTGGCCAGGCTGAGCTTCTAGCATCCTCACCGCTCAAGCCAGAATTAACTTGGGTATGACTTTCACACATCTGGGGTCGTAACGGCGGGCCGCCACCCAGAGACGGTACAACAGTGCAGTTGTGTTTAAATGTGACAGCATGACTCTGTAGAAAGACAGCAACCTAACTAGAGCTGATTGTCCCCACATTAGTGTTGCCACCAGCAGAAGTTTTGTGAAACGTTTTTGTGAGATTTTCCTCACACATGGAAGTGTAAAATAACAGGAGATGGAGGAAAATGTGACAATGAATCAGTGCCAAGGTTTACGCATAAGGGTGATTTGTGACTTAGATTTTTACTTTAGGAAAGCAGGAAGGAACACAGGCCTGCAATTAGTAGTACAAAGCAACACTGGTAATGTCATTTAAGGACAATACCCTGGCCATATATCAAGGAACAGTCACAGTGTCATGTTGTCTTTATTTCTTCAGTGAAATTCTGTTGGGTGTTATCATTACTTCCAGATATCAGAGTTCATCTAAATGTCAAACATGTATAATTTATGATCTACATAATACATGAGAAATCATCAGATGCAAAAAAAAAAAAAAAAAATACAAGATTTAGAGTGAACACAGCAGCTGCTTCTCCCGTTACACAAGTGCTCTATTGATTGAGAAGGAGATTGCAATTGATTGAGAAAGAGACTGAATCACTCCAGTTAAAATCACGCCCTTGCTCTCCTATTTCAATGATAATGCATTGTGCAAGAGTAAGCAAGGCTCTGTGGCAAGCCAGCAACTTTATCTTTGTTGAAAACATGTTGAAGAATAGTTGCACAAATACAAGTGGGTGCACACCAGCAATTGGCTAAAAGTTTTTCTTTTTTCTTTTTTTCCCCACATACTCAGAAAAGAATTGCATTTGTAACACATGTGCACAGTAGCCTACTGATATACTGGTATTAAGTTTACCAATTTTGTACTTGTTTTTTGTGCATTGTGATGTGTTGCAGGAGTCTTCAGAGAGATCTGCAGAACTTTTCACCTTGTCGCGTATCTTTTTCTTCTCCATCTCATAGATTTTTCACTTCTCACTGAAAGTTTTTTTTTTTGTCCTTAATCTTATGGAGACAAACTTGAAAAAGTTGTCAATACAGGATATACAATATCAAATCAAGGAAATGCTGCACTGTGAACTGTGATTCTGATACTAGAAAGCTTCCTCCCTCTAATACATTATCTAATGCATTAGATCTCTTAGGGGATCTATACTTCAAATGGAAGTGGGACTCTTTATTCATTACTTTGGTTGACTGGCCTCTGCTGGGCTTGGATGCTTTCTCTATAGCTGCTTAAGTGTGATCTATAAACTTCCTAATTGCCTTTGTCCCGATCTCCTTCATGACCAGGCCATTTAGTGTCTGCAGAGGTCATTTCCTGTCCTATTTCTGTAGTATTCATCAGAAAGACTTTGCCACTGCAAAGTGAAGCGCTGTAGAAGATATCATTGCAGTATTATCATTTAGTTTATCTGGTAAATGATCAAAAGCCACCCCCTTGAGAGATGGCATGGAATGTGCAAACAGCTGGAAATGTAGAAGTGATTTCAGAGAGGCTAGCAGATGGTTAGCCGAGCACTCAAGGCTGCCACGCTACATTTGTGCTCCACAGCTCATGCACTATGTCTGAATGAGAAGGGAAATTGTCGATTAGCTGTGGAAATGTTTGTCTATGTCAAGCTGGAACTCTGGGAACTAAAGGAGCATTGACTCTGACTTTATCTTTGCACATTTTCATTGACAGTGTGAGATTGACTCAACACTTGAATGTAGAGTGAACATATTGTTCTACATCCTCCAGTTTTGACCTGCCGCTAACTAGCTGACAGCCTTTTTAAAACGATTGTGGTCTCATTATGACTGAATCTAAGAGGCTTGTTCCTTTTGGCAGTGAACAAATTAAGTAGCAGATTCTTCAGACAGCTGATACTCTGTTGTTTAGTTTCTCGCTCTACTAAAGGTACATAAAAATAGGATTTGCGTGTTTTGAGATACATTTGCAGTGTTACTATTGACTTTGACAAATTGCACTAAAGCACGGGTAGTCAAAACACTCTGTAAAAAATAACAGATAGCTCGGTTTATTTACAGTACAGCCAGCTTTTAGAGCAACCACTTAAGATTTATATTTCAAAAAGCAGTTTTGGCTTCCGCACAAAGACACCAGCCACAAACTGTGTTTTATAATGGCTCTTCTTGGCACAGGGAGATGAGCGGTGAGGAGACTGATTTGACAAAGTAAAGCTGTGATCGAACATCGGTGGGTAGATGTGAGCACCCTTTCTTGAGTAGCAGCCTGCAGATTTAGTGTTATGACACCGTTTGAACTTGAGTTTTATAAATAATGTTATTAATAGTGTCAAGACAAAATTTTGTAAGGTATACATTAGGCCACCAAGCCATTCTGTGTCTCTTCTTCTATTCCCATTTTGAATATGTATATATATATATATTTTTTATCTGTATATGCCAGGAAACAGTGAAAAATAAACAGCATTATTTCTTTGAGCATAACCTACAGTATAAAAACTAAACATACTTCAATTTACAAGTACACAAAACTGCAAAAAGCTGAAAATGCTCTTATGGAAGAACCTAAATTAAATCTTCTAGCAGATAATAATAATAAAAAAAACAGTATTACAGATTGATTATAGATTATCTCTTACTTAAGCTATTTTGATGAGTGTGGTCTAAACCTCAACCTAGCATACTTGTTCTTGGTGTGTTGTTGCCATTTTGTTTTTAGAATTTGTTGTGTTACTATTCTTTCTAGGGTGGCATAATTAGCTAGTGCTCTTTTACACCAGGGATGACGTTATTCACTTTACCCTTTGTCACTATGTCTCTGTCTTTAAATGAGTCAGAGCCTGGCTTTAGCGTGCATCAGTGGAAACCCAAGGCATTTGAATAAATCAAATAAATCAGTGTGCCTAAGTGGGTGTTTACTTGACTGAGTGCAACCTATTGTGACCCCAACTGCTCCCAGCCTCCCCAAAGTAAAACAAAGATGTTTTGCGCTCTTGTGCCTCATTCTGGCTATTTGCTTTATTTATGCTTTAAATTTAAGCGTGGCAGCTTTTGGAATAGATTCTCTCTGACTTGTTCCCTGGTCATTACAGGAGGAGGTTTCTCTTGCTTCACTGAATAATTCCTTCTGGCACACGAAAACCCTCTTTGCCACAAACACCTTCTCTCCCATTTTCCGGTGACAAAACAGCAAGAGATTTCAGACAATGAGTGCTGACATTTCCTGCCACAGGCTCCATTAGCATTCTCATGTGTGACTAAATATTGTTTTTTGCACTCAAAGCTCTAAATGTTAGCATCTCTGTACATAGTGAGGGAAAACAGGATAAAAATTCAGAGCTGGAATAAATCTAGGCTATGTTTACGTGAAAAATATTTTTTCAACCCTGTCGGAAAAAATTCGAATCCAACTTAACTGTTTACTGGGACTCTAAATAAGATAATCTGATAATAGCCATGTGCTGAAATGCTCCAAAACATCAGTCAGAATATAACATTCTGACATCTGCAACACTTCATTCAATAGAGGTAAACTAAAGACTTCAGTGTCCCTGCTCACATTAAATCCCGCTTCACTCATCTTTTCAAGCATCTGCTGTTTTGCTACCTCCATGATTCTCATTATTACCTCATGTGTGGGAAACATGCACAGACATAATGCATTTATAGCACGCAGAGACAAACGAGCAGATCAAGTGTTTACATGATCATTAGACATGTATATTATCTTATTCTAAGGACTGTCAAAAAGATTTACACCACCCCTCTCAATCCAATTCCAATCTTCCTTACAGCTGGGCCAGTCTTTGTCTTTGTTTTGAGTTGACTTTTATACTATATACTATGCTTGCGTCCGTGTAACCAAAGAAGCCACTCAACTCATCATCACAATGTACACTGATCAGGCATAACATTATGACCACCTTCCCAATATTTTATAGGTCACCCCTTGTGCCTCCAAAACAGTTGTGACTCCTGTGGTGTCTGGTAACAGAATGTTGTTAGTCGAGGCCTTGGGCCCTATGGGTTGAGGCTGTTGTTATCAAGGAGTGTCATTGCTATGGGGTGGGGGTGCCTAGTCTGGTCTAGGTGGGTGGTACATGTCTAAGTAACATCCACATGAATGCCAGGTCCAAAAGTTTCCCAGCAGAACATTGAATTGTCACAAGATGGTGAATCTTATTTACTTCTCCTATCAGTGGTCCTCATGTTATGCCTGATTGGTGTATGTGGGGGCTTATCAAACAGTGGTGATCTAAAGAAAGACACTACTGTGATGTATCTTTGGAGGTGCTGTAGAAGTGTTTTGGAGCTCATCCACTCCATTTCATTATTGTTTACAAATCAACCCCCAAATTTGTGAACCAAAGGACAAAAGGGGAAAGAAACACACGCCTTCAGATGATTACATATATGTTGCAAAGAAGCTCACAGCTTATCCATTTTTCTGAGACAAAAAAAAAGAAAGAAAATAAAGCGGTCTTACACAACTAAATGTAGCCGCAGGCTTGAAACAAACTAGTTTGTATAAAGTGTAATTAGACCATGGTTAAAGCTGAAAGTGTTCATAGTTGTTGCTTAGGGACTCAAAGAAAGGTCAAATAGCTTAGTGTCATACAGAGTGGAAATGCACAATGAATCGCACAAATTGACATATTGACATTAGCTTACACACAGTCTTTCCAAGACGCCATTCATGATGTGGCACTTGGCTGTACAAAGAAAAAACAACAGTATTTGTGTTAAGAATGAAAAAAAGACACAGAGAGACTTGCTTTAATTACGTTGTCCAGCTCTTCATCTTCAGAGTACTTAAGTTAGTTTCCCATTTGAACCAATGTCATCCAATTATTTTGTGTGTATTCATCATTATTCCATAAAACTCATTGCTAGCGCAACAGACTCTTCCAAAAACATCTGCCTTAACACTGTATGACTTGGATTCAGTTGCACCATTTCTTCTTCATCCACAAGTGGAGGCATATAAATAGACACGCCTTAAATAGCTGCCACTAGACTGCCTATAGAAAGGAGCGGTGACAAGTGAAATCAAAGCGAAGTGAACCACATAATATCACTGATCCACACACACGCTATACCATGTTCCCAGCTGTCAAGATTGGAGCAGAGATTCAAATTAGTTTTCACAGAAACTGTTGCAACTATAACAAATGAAAGCAAAAATCACTTGTATGCTAATCGGCAGATGTATCAATGCGGCGTGTGTGTCCCTGTTAGATCGTGATCAGCATCAGTTTTCACTGTGAGGACCAGAATTCAGAGCTCAGACTCCTAAAGAATGACAAGTAGCCATCTGGTAATTCTTCTCCCCAGACCTCTATGGTAGCTACATCCCAAAATAGCATCAAAGGCAAAAAATTGTCTTTTGAAAATGGGCTGTAGCATCTAGAGCTAGAGAGATCTCACTTGATTTGTCACTCAGGGGGTCTGATGCATTTGGATCCAGATTCAGTTGTTTCAGGGAGGAGGGAGGAAGCTGCATGCACAAGACAAACAACACAAACAACTAAGGAGCACTTTTTGCAAGTATTAATTGACACACAGGGGAATAAGGCCTCTTATCTGCTCTCCTCGAAACTAAGTACAGCCTCTGGGATGTTCTGAAGCGTACTGACAAGGTGTGGGCGTGCTTAAAACATGGTGCGTAAAAGAAATCTGTTCAGTTGTCACACCAGCTGAGTCAAAAAAAAGTGAATTATTTGGAATGGGCATTAGTTGATTTAGCCAAATGATTCTGCTCTGCATACTTTTTTGTAACCTGTTACTATTAAGTCCCTGTTGATTATTACTAGCGTCAACTTTATCCCCCGTGACTAAATGTTCTTGGAGAAAATAATTAATCAAGAAAGAAGGAATTACAACAGCTCTGTAAGACATTTATTTATGCTGCCCTGAACACTTTGGGTCAAAACATTACTGCAATCAATACCCTAGTGACCCTTTAACTCAAGGCAAAGCAGTATGGACAAATGAGCTGGAAAATGAGAGAATGAACTTGAACGAGAGATTTAGAATTGGCGCTAGATTGCACTAGGTTTACACTTTTTTATCATACATCTTTTAGTTTGAGCCTTTTGGGAGTTGGCAAACATAGATATTAACAATGAACAGTTAAGACTTAAATTTTAACTTTATGATAAACACTGATTCTGTTATGTATTGTTCTCCCTTTCCTTTGTCTAATTTATTATAATAAATCAATATTAAATCCAATATACACCTTTTGGTCCTATGGGTTGAGGGGAGGGGCCTCAACCCATCCAGCAGATAATTGATCAGTTTGGGACCTAGTGAATTTGGAGGCCAGGTCAACACCTTGTGCTGTTCTTCATGTGCTTTTTAGTTGTTCCTAAATTGTTTTGTTCTGGGGATGGCTGCTGCCATCAAACAGTGTCATTGCTATGGGGTGGGGGTGCCTGGTCTGGTCTAGGTGGGTGCTACATGTCCAAGTAACATCCACATGAATACCAGGTCCAAAAGTTTCCCAGCAGAACATTGTATTGTCACAAGACGGTCGAGGTTATTTACTTCTTCTGTCAGTGGTTTTAATGTTGTGGCTGATCGATGTGTAATATATTAAGTCTTCTTCAGATTTAGATATTGAAAATGTCTTTTAGAACCTTTACAAATATTGTAGATGAACAAAGAGCTACTGAAAGTCAAAAGTCGGACTCGTCTAGTTAAAGGTAAAAGGTTGGAGCTGGGTACATCTTGCTGCTTTTAAAAGCTTGTGTCAGCGACGGCAGCTGCTCATCATAAATCTGTTGTGTCCTCTGTTTCAGTCCATTCCGTCACAAGTATAATATATAGGTGGCCTGAACCAAATTATAGTGCAGCTGAGATTTCAGAGCACGCAAGAACATGCTGGAAATGGTGGATGGCAGATGAGAGAGAGTAGAAAAGCATAATTAAGAGAACCCTGCATTTGAGCAGACAGATGGGAGATAACAACAGGTGGCATTAAATAAAATGGCTGTTAATGGTCAAGCAGGCAGTGCCAAAAAAAATGGTCATGTACTGGTAGTGATGTTGATTCTTACTTTTAAGGAACACCCATGTTTTCTTTAGTCTGTCGCAAGACTACTCTTTTTTAGCTGCTTATTTTGAATGTGGTCTGCCAAAGAGAGTACAGTATGTGTAACCTGGGACCTCAGAGAATTTCGAGGTAAATCTTTTGATGTGAAAGAGCTTACAATGTCGAGCCAAGTGTCCTTTAAAAGTGGCCATTCACATCCGCTTGTGTGCATACTCGGACGCAGACACATCTCTCTTAGCGTGCCAGTGTTGAGGTACGTTGGAGCCAGAGAATGTGTCATTTGCCTATTTTCTGGAACATAAATCACATCAACATAGGCTGGATGTTTTTCTAACAGACAGCAAAGAGCCTCACTGGCTATTTTAAGGGAACGGTGAGTGTTTCCAAATTCATTAGCATTAGTGTGCCAGTGGCAGTCATACTGCATGCCATGCTGTAATAATGATACAGCAATTGCCCACATAGTCAAGATATCCTTAGTACCACAGCCTAATTGTTGATGGCTTGATGTGACCATACCCTGCATGCATTATAGCATCCTGGTTTTCCAAGGAAGGGACAGATGGTGAGGGCTTAGACATTAGACTGTGGCCTTGAGGACAGTAAAACAAGAACATGTCTCTTGGGAGAAACTTACATTTTGACTTCCTACCATGAGAGCCTTTTAGATTTACTAGTCCATGCATTATTCTCAAAGGACATTGCACGTGCATGTGTAAGCTAACATGACCTTATCATCTGCTGTGTTGTCTTGTTAACACACATAGACAGAGTTGTTCCCTCACTGCATTGCAGAAAGGGCAGGGGCCTTTGACAGTAGAAAGCGGATTAGACTGCAAACCAAAGATTCTTAGTGAGTTTAATGGAATGATGAGTGGATGGGAGATTTAAATAAATTAACCTTCAGTGAATTCCCAGAGGCTTGGAGGAATGACAGAGGGGGTCTGAGGAGGAACTTTTTTTCCTTTTTTTTTTCCCTTGTCACTGATGTAATGAATAGTCATGACATTATTATGGTGAGCTAGTGCTCTCAGATTGTGGTTGAAGTACAGCAGAAAACGACACTGGAGGTATTGGCAAATGTAGGAGCAGAACACAATGAGGCATCCTTTATTTGAACTCTTGAGTGTGCTTCCACCCCGTATGCCCATGTACTGGCAGAGTTTATGCCACACACAGAGCAGGGGCAAATTTGCAAATACACAATGAGATATTGCCGCACTAGCAACATTTCGAAATGCCATCACAACGACTGGGAATAGATTAACCTTTACCAAACTCCCATGCCGAAGAACATCATTCTTTCTACGTACTTATCATGATATTAACCCTGATTGGTGTCACTGACATTTACTTAAAGATGCAAAATGCTAAATATTTGGGATATTCTTAGCTTTGGTGCGTAGTTAATTACACACTGTAATAGGAAGGAAAACTGTGATGTTTACCCTATATTCACTATTTCTTATTTGCACACTATTTCCTCCTATAACTGCACAACTGAGCAATCTTAGTTAGCATAGCATTAAACCATTAAGATCTATGAAAATGAAATGAGTTTGATTAATAGAAATATGCTATTTTCATTGTGTAATTTTATCACTGGGCTAAAAGGCAGCAGGTGAGTAATCAGGCTGCCAAAGTATGTGTTGTGTTTTTCACATGGAGCAGAACAAATATCGATTTTGTGTACATGTAGTGACTGTGATGTCTGCTTCATCTGTTTTTTTTGTACAACCGAGTTGACAGGTTACCCAGCAGAGATCCTCAGTCTATCTTGATTTGACAGGTCTCCATGGAAACAGTCAAACTAAACAGCAGCATCTTGTTCCACCTCCGGTTGGTAGAGGACCCCATGGGTGACATTGTCACTGTGTTCCTCTGTATTCACCACACTCTGAGTTAGACACCGAGGCTTCACCAGTACAGGCTGCTGTCTTAATGGTTTTTAATTGTCTGTGGTTTTAATTAAAGCCGAGCTTCTGTTTTACCTAGATGCCATTTCTTTTCAAGACCGCGAGCAGGTATTGTGTAAACATGACAATTAACTTTATGGAAAATTGGCCCCTCATGTGTAAATATTCAAAACTGAAGTTCAATTTTAACTAAGACTGAATGCCATATCCTACATAGGCTGCAGCCTGTTAAGGTTTAACCCTCTCTTCAGGAAATGCAAGGGACAGAAGCAAAGCAGAATGCTCTCAACCATTAATTTAATTTGTTATAATGAGTCTGACAGATAATGCAATTGTGCATAAAATGATCCCGTGTATTCTCCACTCGTATGAAGTGCCTGTGGTTTTGACTGCTTTGTCTTTGCTATAAATACACAGGAAGTGAAAAGCTTGGCTATTAGTCTCTTGTGAATACTACAGCTGCTTGGCATTCTTTGCCATCCCCTGCTAAGCCACATCAGTCAGACACCTTGTTTATGCATCTGCTAAGGGCACTCATAACTTCACAGTCGGCTGCCTTTTTAGGAAGCCCGGGGCCTCATGCCCACCGTCCCGGTCCAGAATGTATTCTGTTGTTCTGACGGCTATGAATAGAGTAATGTCTCATTTTATTGTGGTGACTGATTTACGCAGAAAGGTTTTTAGCGAGGTCTTGCGACGTGATTTCATCAGGAATCTTTCAGGTGACCGAGGGCTAATTTGGGATCCTGTTTGTGGACTTGCCAGATGCCACCCAACAAGACCCAGAGTTATAGCCTGTGACCGTCACATTTCTCTGACCCACGACATCCAGCTTTGCCGTGATAGCAATGCAGTATGATTCTTGAACATTATCAGAATGTGACTTGTGATCTGCGTTACTCCAGTGTTATTTATGTATCGTAATGGAGAATGTGACCTCTCTCTCTCTCTTTGTTTTTTGGCATCTATTCTAATGTTTCTGCCATGATATAGTCCCTCCGTGGTCTGCAACTATGTTATAGTTTTAAAACTATTTGTGGATTGATAGAAACTGTTGATAAGCAATAACCAGCAATATAGATTCATTTGCTGGTTCTGGGTTCTCAAGTGTGAGCTTTTGCTGCTTTCTTTTATTTCTTAATTATTTAGATTTTTTATCCTTATTTGGTCTTTAAGAAACCGGGATGGCTGGGATCAACCCCTCCAGGGTGTAAGGCTAATCCAAAAATAGCCAAAAAGTCAGATAGTAAGTGGAGCTGAGGTGGGCAGGTCAAGCCTAGACAGGTACACAGCAACCCAAAGACAGTATCTTCCTGTCATTCCATCTTTGGCATAACTTTAAGGCTTAATATAGTTTAAACAGGTGACTTATTTAAGAATCCATATCACTACAGTTGTTATGAATGAAGACAGTAACTATGTTTTCTATGTTAGCTATATGTTTACAAGGCTATAAAAAACTTGTATTGTATAATTGATCATTTTAACATGAGGCTCCGTAGAGATTGACATGCTTTTTGCAGAAGCAGTTAGTGCCCACCCGTAGAACTGCAATATTGTCATTTCTCATTATCTTCATTTTTCAAGAGGTTGCTGCTTGCCATTCTGATGAAAGTCTTTGTTCATTCCCAGTGGAGTCTCGGCGTACACCTACACCGTTGGTCGTGTCTCCGTACCGTGCACTGACGTCTGCCTGGGTTTAGATCTTGTGGGACCGGAGTTCAGAGAGAAGGGAGACAAAAAAAAATAACAAACGAATTAAAAGCAGGAACTCTTGACGTCTTCTCTTTAATGGGACAGGGGCTCTGGGAGTTGTTGCTTCCGTTTTGTCTCCTGAGTTAAATTTGAGCATCGTAAATAAATATTTTCTTTTTTTGCAGCATTTATACTGTCAGGTGCATCCAACTGTGAGCTCACAACCTTGCAAAACTAAAGTGTTTGTGAAGCCGTTTTTCTGCTTGTGTATTGGGGATATTTGTCTTTAATCTATGAGCATGAGAAGCATAGGAATCAGTCTGTCCAATTCCTTTAAGTGTAATTTTTGCTATTTGCTGTTGTAGACAGTTAAGAGGAACAGTCAGAGAAGCATCTTTATTTCTGTGAGTTGGACTCTCACATTGTAGCGTGCCACCATCTGGCCCTTTGCCACAAGGAATGAATGAATGTGCAGTAGTCTACACAGTCTCTCTAAGTTTCTCAGTGCTACCTTAGATTAATAGTCCTCTGCTTCGGCCATCCACCCACTAATGCTCTTCCTCACGGTGTTGAGCTGATGCACATTTCCTTATGCTCTGCATTATTAATGCTGTACCATTGGGTTTATTAGCTGATAAGAGTTAGATTAAGAGCTACAGGAAAATTACACCAGTATGTTGGTAAGAGAATCATTACAGCTCAGCGCCATTCTAGTTAAAGCCCCGCTCTTTGCCTGAAAGATCACTGACTCGATCCCATCAGCTGCCAATGATGCAAAGTCATTATTAAAAACAAATTACAGAGTCATTATTTAATGGCTCTCATTCCATAATACTGTTAGGCCAAATGTGATTACATATATTCTCAGTAATTTGTTTAACTGACACAGACCGTTGCTTCTGTATGTCATTTGAGATGCGTGGTGCTCTACCGTGGTTTCAATCCCTGCAAATGAATTCAAATATTATAGATTTTTGTGATTTGTGTGAGTCGTGAAGCTTTTAGAATTACAATACATTTAATAAACAGTATTGTGTTTAATGGCTTTTCAGTCACTCTGATTTAACACACCAGAAAAGACTACCTGAAAGGCAGTGAATTAAAACTAACAAAGGAAACACAGGCCACACATTCACACCACTTGGTTTGCTGGTGGAGGCTTTCATGAAGCTAGCGTGATGGCCGAGGAAGGAGAGAAGGAAAATCTTTAAAATGCAAAGTGAAAAAATAAAATAAAATAAAATAAAATATGTTAAGCCATTTTGTTTTTTCCGACCATTGATCCAAAGCCCAGACATATTGAGATTACTTTCAGAAAAAAGGAAGAAAATGTGTTTAGCTCAAAACACAAATTTGAGCTAAAATGAATAATGTTTCGACACTTGCTAAAAAACTTTAAAAATGAATGATTTAAACTTGGATTGGAAGACTCGAACTAATTGCTCAGCCCTGGCTTGGCTACACATTCAGTGTTATTGACCCATTTTAACATGAGGACACAGTCAGCACACGCTGCTCCACATTCTCTTAAGAAACTTACGATGTAGATGCACCAAGGCAGGTAAATGGTGTTTTAATGACCCACTTACTTTCACTTCATATTCTAATGGTCCTATGCTTTTCCTGATTCACAATACCATTACTGGGGCATGTTTTTAATGCTTCTTTGATGCAAGATCAGGTCAGAATCATTTGTGATATTTCTTGTATCGCATCTTCAGGTCATAAAGTTTGTCTCTCAGTTTGCAGTTTTTGTGTCTGTAATTTACTCCACAGCCCCTGTGTCTAGTCTCCTCCTGCCTCCACTCAGCCTCCTGGTATTTATTTTCCTCCTCCCCTGGGGAGTAATACTCACCAACATTGTTCCACCATCTGGCCAGATGTTGAAACTTTAACACGTCATTCATCACCCTACAGACATATGAGTAGCAGCGGAAATGGGGTTGATGACCCAGCATAGACTGTGTTAATATACACGGGTTTATGCCCACACTCCCAGACTTCACTCCTGAGCTCTCTCCCCACCCTTTGTTTTTATACCAACAAGGAATCTAGCTGTGGATAACTGTCCGATGACTGCTCCTGAACACTCACTCACATCAAACCAAGTTTCTGACGTGTGATAACAGCCAAAAGCTTATTCTGACTGGATTTTGTGGGGTGCTTTTCTCCATTTGTGCCCCTGAGCTTTACACTGTAGTGTTGCTATCACTCCAGCCAGATGAGGTATCTGATTTCACATAAAAATCCTTTCTTGCTCTGTGTATTATAGCTCTACACTGGTTCTAAATCACACATTTGATATCAACTGGTTTCTTCATTCTCTATTAATCCTTTGTCAGCGGGACCAGACACGTTTGTACCATTTTTTTAGAGGTCCAGTTCTATTCTTCAAGGTTATAAAATCTTTTAGATAAGCTCTCCACCATGGGAAAAAGTGTACTTCTTTCTTTCATCTTGAACTGTGCTGACACTGTAACCACTAAAGCTGATTGGTATTTCCCTGCCAGCTGTTCAGTGTCGTTTCACTCTTTCCATGGCTTGTCTTCCTGGGAACTCTTCCTGCCTTTCATGACTGAAAAGGCTCTCTCTTTGAATAAAAAAAAACTAATGTACAGTTAACACTGGCAGAGTAATGGATTCTTTTCACTATCCACACTGTTGTCGGTCATCTTCAAAGAAATGTGACGGTTGGGTGCTGAGTAGAGATCAACTTAAGACATGTGTGTCTGTGTTTGTTTGTTTGCTCAGAAAGAAGGTCCATTTGCACTCTGCACTAAATCTAACAAATCTCTCCTCCACAGATGTAGTTTATTTCAATGCCTTATTTCTCAAGTTGTATTGTACCTGGCTTGTAAGCGTGGCTTTGAAGGTTCAATGTAGGGCTGCAGCTATCGATTCTTTTTGTAATCGATTAATCTAGCACTTTATCGATCGATTAAT
>JASGAT010327812.1:0-31813 GCA_030220025.1 Chelon auratus | reverse complement strand
AGTCTTAAGCCTGACCTTAAAAATAGAGAGAGTGTCTGCCTCCCGAACCCAAACTGGGAGCTGGTTCCACAGGAGAGGAGCCTGATAGCTGAAAGCTCTACCTCTACATTATGTCCTAATATTGTGTAGGTCTCCCTTGTGCCTTTCAAAACAGTTGTGACTCATCAGAGAATGGACATGGGTCTTCTGAGGGTGTCCTGTGGTGTCTGGCAACAGAATGTTGTTAGTGGGGGGGGCTTTGAGGTTAGGGGCTTCTTTGGATCATCCCACAGATACTTGATCAGTTTGGGATCTAGTGAATTTGAAAGCCAGGTCAACACCTTGTGCTCTTCATGTTTTTTTGAGTTATTCCTTCTGCCATCAAGGAGTGTCATTGCTATTGAGTGGCGATGCCTGGTCTGGTCTAGGTGGGTGCTTCATATCTAAGTAACATCCATCCGACAGTGGTTTTAATGTTGTGGCTGACTAGTGTACCTGAAAAGTGTCTTAGCTAAAAGGAGCTATAAGCACTGAATCAGTGCTTACGCATTAATACTTCAAGTTTTTAATTTAATTCAGCTTTGAATCTACTTCGTCCCAGCTCTGGATGGTACATCCATGTTTTGACCACATGGTGGCAGTGTAAGAGCAACCATGTATTAAAGTCCTTGGTACAGATTCATTAAAACATATAACTTGGATCTGAAGTAAAGGGAAATAAACCAAACTGTTCTGTGTCTTTTTTAGATGCATTTGTATAATACAATAAAATGTATTATGCTGTTTACAGAATCAACTCAGTGACTTGATAGTAAACCGTGCACAAAGCACAACTTGCAGAGAAAGGGAACTGAAAGGGAACCACCCTTTTCAGTTACTTGCAACTTTGATCCCATGTTTTTGTTTTCTATAACAGTAACTGCATGAGCACACAGTATACCCACTATACGACTAGATTGTTGAATGTAAAACACCATAAAACACCAGAAAAGTATTTTAGCCCCCCCAAAAAATCATGCAACGCAAAACGAGAACACAGGTATGTATTTTGTTACTCCATCCCCCTCTGTTCCATGTTTCTATCAGTGTCTCCATCTTTGACATCAGGACCTATACATTCTTCACACTAATATCATCGTGACCAGCCTGTCAGCACTGGCAACACACACGCACATGCAGAAATAAGTGACACCACTCGCATTCCTGTATTCCTGAAAAACATTCACATATGTTTAAGTTTCCACTTATACTGACACACACACATACACACACAGATGCAGTGTGTAGTCAGCAGTAATAAACACATAGGAAATGAAATTGGGTCCGTATTACTCTAACTGGCAACCCATTAGTTCCCCAGTGTTTTCAGTGGCCTTCAGTATTCTGCATGTGTGCTAAATAGGGCTGCAGGGGTCCGTGGGGTCCTAATTGAGGCCTCATTTCCGTGCACTGATTTTACTGGGTTATAACTTGCCATACACAGAGTGTTCTCGGACATGTCGTTGTGAGGACTGAGTGTCAGACCTTAAGAGTGAGGACAGTTTTGAAATGGTGCCCCATCAAAAATGTTAAGACTTGCATTAAGTTGAACACAGGGACTTTTGTCTAAACTTGGGACTGAAATACTACATCTTGTCCTAGTTTCCTTTCACAATTACAGGGTTCTATACAGTGAGTGTACTTGTGAACTTGTGCGTCTATGGATACGTATTGTATCTTCCTGTGCGTGCACCATACAGGTGCCTCTGGGCCTCTCTCAAACAAAGTCACACAAAGACGCTTCCATATATAGACCAATGCATCATGATACGGTGAATGCAAGTTGGCACACAGTGGCCGCTATGTGAAACATGATAGGCGTCAGACCCGTCTACTTGTACTGCTGTGTTTACGTTCAATTTGACGCACCAATAAACGAGAATAAAGAAGCTTTTCTATGTCATTCCGTTGCCTTTCAAAACCATGTTAAACATAGACATATATGCAATAAGTGAAGTCCAGTGAGCTCACAGCAAACGTAAGAAGAAAAAACAAAACAAAGCATTGCGGCCTGAAAGTTATTAAATTGATGATATTTTAAGACAAAGCTTTTGAGCACTGAGGGAAAAAATAGACTATGGAATCACTGTTGGAACAGCATACACTTTGAACAATCTTATAGTGTAACTAGCAAATTTTACTCCTATAGTTTGAAACACCCAAAAAGATATTCAGTTTTTAGCATGGTCTAAATGTGAGGTCCAGTCCTTGTTTTCATATTTCAAGTCCATAACGATTATGCACATAGCTTAATATATTTTACTTTTCTAAAGGATTTCTTCTTTTGTGGGCATTTGTAACGTCCAGTTGCTCGGTCTTGTTATTTTGAAGTTATATCTGTGGAACCTTTTACACTATTAGCATTTCACAGCAAAAACGATGAGGTTTCATCGTTTAATGGTATCACAGCATCAGAAAAGTACAAAGTCTGACTCTATGCGTGTGAACTCAATGAGCCATTCCTGACTACACATATGATGTTACACTTTGGAGAAATTAAGTCACGTTAAAGCTGCATTTACTGAAACTGAATTGAACTAAAACAACCCACTTCTTTGCCAGAGACATTAAATAATAATTTAATTATTATACATTTCCTGTTCATTGCTACAGCTAATTATCAAAATATTGCTTTAGTTTGACTGGCATGCTATCTTTCTGACTTTTACTCCATAATTTACAATTCTGTGGATAAAGTAAAATTAGGCCTTCCTCACCAATCTTTCCATACAGATTAAACATACAGAGTGAAATCTCTCTCAGTCAGTCAGTCCCACACACACACACACACACACACACACACACTAGCAGGCAGTGCAGCAGCAGCAGACTGACACGTCTCATGATTAATGTGCCTAATTTAATGTAATTACTTTGGTGATTAGCCTCATGTTGACACAAAGGAGACAGGCCTCGCTCTAACTAACCGCGTTCGCTCACACAGACCCAGAGCCAGCGCTAGATTTGCAGTGATAGAGGTCTACCACCTTGACAGTCTAAACACGCAGCTAATTGTTTCTGTCTATAGGGCCCAAGTGGTTGAGACACAATGAGAAAGAAAGGAAAGCAAGCAAACACTTAGAAGCAAGAAAGGATGGGGAAGGAAGCAAAAACCTCCCAAAGAAAGTTCCTATACGGGTAGGTTTATGCTTCTCAGATATAAGCATAAATAAAGTCCAGATAATATCTACCACCAGTCAAGTCATTGCATTACATTTAATTACTGAAGAACTTGGTGGACAGGGAGCTTATTCCACCGTAAAAGATGTTTTAGCCAGTGGAATGAACTTCGCTGTAACAGATTCCAGTAGTTGATCTCAAAATGTTTTCTTATTTACAGATACACAAATGAGCAGTCCACCTGCACCTGGAGGACACAGGACACTCTTTTGAGGACAACAATGTCCACATTTTAGCCAGAGAAGACTGATGGTTTGAAAGAAGAGTAAAGGAAGCCATCTATGTAAAACCTAAAAAAACCCTCTCTGTACAGAGGATGTGATCTGCCATGAATTTATAACAGTACATATCGTTAATGGTTGGTTCTTTTTATTTTGAAACATTTCACTACAGTGGGAGACAATTCATGGAATGCATGCATAGCACAGATCCAACACCTAGGTGCACGGGTTCAAATTTATCAGCCTGTACCATTTTCAAGAAAGAGCTGGCAGTTTGAACATCAGCCTGGGCTTTGTAAGGTGTGTGGACTGGTAATACGCATGTCCTGCCAAAGTGAAGTGTCCCCTGAGCAAAATCATGTTGTTTAATTACCTGTGCCAGTGTAGGGTTGGCTTTGTCCCTGCATCACACCTCATTTGGTCACCTCTTTAGAGAGGAAAATGGGGTTAAGTGAAGAGTTTGTACTTCATACCAAAAGGGTGAAATAGGTGGTTTGTTGGAGCTTTCCGAATTGGCATGAAACAGCTCCAAAAATGACTGCTCTACCTCTACGGTAGAGAAAAGTGTAGGCTATTGAAGCAAAATTCATTGGCATAAAAAAACTGAACGTCACTCAAAACTGGGTGAAACCAAAGATCTAGGGTTTACCAAAGCTAGTAGGGTCTTTTGGGGCTGTGGATGTGGTAAATGAAGTGCAAGGGATAAAGTAAAGTGGTGGTATAGTCAGGGACCATGAAAGTCTTTGAGGATTATTCTCACGGTTGACTGTCATCCAATAGTTTAATAGGCTTTTTGCACGCCGGGAGGGAGAAACTGAAACTAAGATCATTGAAATAATTATTTGAAGAAACATGGTACCCATCCCATACACTGTTCACAATGGACACATGAACAGCTCTGTATAAAGAGGACACCACAAGGAACAGACATTATTGGAGTTGGACAATCTTTTGCTCCAGGACGTCCGTGTTCAACTACCAGCATCTGACTCGGATCAAAGTGCATCTCTGGTTCTGGATAAAGGTAAAAGGTGGATCACATTCGGGAAATCACAATAAAGGTAAAAACTAAAGTAACAATGCAACAATGCACTTTGTACGTCAACAAATAACTGTTGACCATGCTTCCTACAAAGGCTTGTGAGTAGCATGGCTTCCTGCTGCTTAAGGTATGACCCGACCTTTAGGAAGGAAGCAGTGACCACTATGTTTCATACAAGACACTTCCCGATGACAAACACAGAGTGTGCAAAGTAAGTGAAGATTAAGAAAGCAAAATTAATTCACTTTACTGAACTCCAAAAGACAGCTGTGTCTGTTCTCACACAACCTCGCACTTTACAATTGGAGATGATGTGGGATTTTTTAAAAAAAGGTCAGCGTATTTTCTTTCCATACATAATGAAAAAGGGACTTTTCTGATGTTTCTGGTTCGGCATTAATGCGATTTCATACACTGATCAGCCATAACATTATGGCCACTCACAGTAGAAGTAAATAACATTGACCATATTGTGACAAGTCAGTGTTCGACTGGGAAACCTTTTGACCAGGCATTCCTTGGTGTGGATGTTACTTAGACATGTAGCACTCACCTAGACCAGACCAGACACCCCCACCCCATAGCAATGACACTCCTTGGTGGCAGCAGCCATCCCTAGCAGGATGCAGCCTGACACAGGCACACATGCAAAAATGTTTAGGAACAACTAAAAAAAAAACAAAACATCAAGAACGGCACAAGGTTGACCTGGCCTCCAAATTCACTAGACCCCGAACTGATCAAGTATCTGTGGGATCATCCACAGAGGCCCCTCCCCTCAACCCATAGGACCCAGAGGCCCCCCACTAACAACATTAGTTAGACACCACAGGACACCCTCAGAAGGCCCATATCCATTCTCTGATGAGTCACAACTGCTTTGGAGGCACAAGGGAGACCTAGAAAATATTAGGAAGGTGGTCATAATGTTATACCTGATTGTTCTATACACACACATAGGGATATATGGAGTTGATTTTTATGTGCATACTTTGGCAACATGTTCTCGTTCAAAACGCCATACCAGTAAAGTTTCATTGAATCGAAAGAGAAGGGGGTGGGGGAGGGAGAGGTAAATTGGCTTTTTTACAACATTAGCTATATTGTTTGGAGGAGTGTTTGAAAAGCTTCGGTCCCAGGTGGGCAGTTCCAAAAGTGACTGGCCTGCTCTGTTGCCACGTACAGCTGCTGCAGTCATCAGACATATAGCCAGTCGTCTCATTACCTCTGGCATAATCAAGACAATCTGGAAAAGGGCCAGTTTCAACTCTGATCCTAAACAGGAAAAGGAAGTGAGGCGTAAGTGTGTGTGAAGATAAACAATCGGTGGTGTGTGAGTCATTCACCGGGACTCCCAGCGATATTCAATTAACATCTGACATGTTTCTGTGTTACTATGCAGTTCATTTTTTAACATAACTAGGTGTTTTTTTCTTTTATTTATTTCTTTTTATTTTGTCAGCTAGAGTGGAATAAACAACTATTTGAATTCCATCTAATTCATACAGGATGATGGTTCCAGCAAGGCCACATAAACACTTCAAAGCATTCCAACAAACATCTGCTTACAGTCAAATAATGTCTCTGTATTTGTTGAAGGATCTTGATAATGCCAGGAAATTAAAACTGAACCGAAATATAAAAAGAACTGGAACTCCCAAACCTACACTGTACGCGGCCGTATAAGAAACAACTGGAAATCTAATAACCATTTGCACCATCATCCCAAAAACATGCTTAAACAAGGTCAGCTGGTCTTGTTAGGTTTCTTGAAGACGTTTCTTCCAAGTAGCTTCTTCAGTTCTGAATGACTTTTGGGGCGATGGGGTTTAAACAATATTTTTATGTGTTGCCCACTTGAAAATCACATGACGAGGGTTTGTTTGTGACCAGATGGAAATGGCAGCAACCTATTATTGGCTGAAGAGTGTGGAAGCCAGAGGAAGGTTTGGAAGAGAAATAATAAGGACAAACTCCAGTCTGAATGGGCTCTTCAGATCACCTTATCATACATACCAAAGTCTGGCAGTTCTATTTTGTAAAGACTTCACCCTTTAAGGCTATTGGTACTTGTTTTAGCTCTTGCTCATCTGCCCAGTCCTGAAAAAACTTTACACCCACTTGCTTTGGTGTGGGCCTCACCTTGGTCTAATATGGGTGTATAAATTACATTGGGTCCAGACAACTGACGCCTCTGTCTTAGGGTATACATTATGGCTCTTAGCCCCTTGGCTGAAACAGCCAATTCATACTACAAGCTCCTTCATCAAGCAAAGCATCATAGGGCAGATGCCTGTGCTGCCAAGGAAGTGTTTCCTGTCCCCAACACCTATCAGCTTGATAAAGTTCTTCCCTTTTTCCACCCTGAAGAGGCTGGAGCCCTACAATCTGCTGGGTGCACACTCAGGAATGCATCCTCCTTCAAGTGCCTTGCTAGGAATACGTGCACTTCTCCATGAGGTCCCTGGTATCATTGAGACCCACCACAAGCATGACTACCTGTCGATGACATGGCAGAAAGCTTCACCTCAGTGCAGGAGTCTCAATCCTGATCCTGTCTGGACTCACTTTCCAGCCATTAAGCCTCATCAGTCTGGGAAATTAAGAATGCCAGTCTCCACTTATGGTCCCACTACCAGCGTGAGAGGGTTATACGGACAAAGGTTTTCCTCCTGTCCCGCTTCTGGACTTGAGCTTGACATCCGTTTTTGGGGTGAAGCCCAATGTGCTCAGTGTCGCTCTACAGCAGGGATCAAGTTCACACACTGAGCACTCCCATCAGAGTGTGTTCTAGGCTTCAGCTTCAGCCAACAACATCGCTCTGCTCTCCTTTTCGGTCATAAAAAAAAAAAATCTTGCTGAACCTGAGCATCTGTCTTAAGAGGTACAGGAGCCTGGCAATGCTGCCAGACAGAGAGGATTTGTTTGAACGTCTGGATCAGATTCAGCGGAAATTTCTTTCCATCAAAACAGCTCTGCTGTTGGCATTGACATCTGAAAAGGGATTTAGTGATTTATCTGCCCTCTGCGTGGTCCCTTTGCATCTCAGAATTCAAGGAGATGGTAGCTCATTTATTTGCGCTTTAACCTGGCTTTTATGTCGGAGAACGTCAAGAATCAAGAAGATTTTCAAAAATTGTTTAAATCCATAAAAACACATCCACTATACACATCTTACGGCCCTTTATAAGTAAAGTACAGGCAAGTTTTCTTGAAAAATTACCTGAAAAATATCAAAACATTTCTACATGTTACATTTTTTGACAGTTACTTCAGAAATTAACACACAAATGCATTTTCTGAATAACAATCCACATAAGCACAATTCAGTTACATGCATGTATACACATTAGCAACCTTACACTGTATGTGTACAAATGTACAAATATGACCACTATTTCGATGGAAAAAAAAAAAAATGTTATTAAAATTAAAAATACGTATTGTTTGTACATGTGTTTACTCTATAGCTAAAACAGGGGGGGATATCACTTAAGATGTGAGGGCTAATGCTTTCCCTTTGATAGCTTTATCAAGAATGAGGCATCATGGCAGAGAGCTGGCCCTTCAAGCTTCAGCAGGCACGACTAATCAATCATAGGAGACTCAGTAGGGAGATCAAAGATGAACTCAGAGCAGATTTTGGCCGTATTTAAACCTTTTTAACCATGTTAACCTTATTTTAAAGTTTTACATTTGCACATGAATTAACAAATGTTATACATCTTTTTTTCCAGTAACATTGTTTGTCCATTTAATTGATGAATCTCATTTCTGTCCATTTTATTTTCTTATAAACTAACCAAATGATAAAAAGGACAAACAGAATCAGTCTATCACACATGGTCCTGCTATCTCATGCATTTTTTTAAAAAAACCAAAGCTCTTGGACAATCAGAAACATCACTGACAGCTGTAACTATTTTTATCAAACCATGTGAACTTGTGAACCAGACTTGCAAGTCCTTAAATACAGTTCCAGGCTTGATGGGATGATTGGAAGCAGGTGAGCCGGCAGCCCAGCTCCACGCCCAGCGGCAGCTCTAATTAGCAGACATGAGGCAGAGAGGAAACAAAGACAGACGATGGAGGCCAACAGAGGGCGACAAGTTTCCTCTTGACAATTCATATGTATAAAACATGAAAGGTATTGGGAATTTCATCATAACCAAATCTGTTGGTTAAAAAATTGGGAAATATTTCAGTAATTACTAAATGGATTTTTTTTCCCCCTCCGGTAGCAATCATGTCATTTGGAACAGAGGTGAAGCATTTAATGGAGGTTGTGGTTGTGTTATGAAGCCAATACATACTCCACATTCATCATTTTTAATATAACAAGTTTGTGCAACTTTTGATGGACTAATCTTACCACATGGAGGAGCATGTGTTTTCCTACTTTCTGTATTAATTTCACTTGGGAAGAAGTTTATAAACTGACTGAACATTTATAATTGCACAGGGAAGGATGCAACAGTGTGTTTCTTGGCCAGCAGCTCCTTTCCACCGTTGCAAGTTGCACAGGAACAAAGCTAGAGCCTTTTTCCTGTTATGAACTTTACAGCTAACATCAGATCTTGAACTCTAATTGTCTACGGGACAGACTGAATACATTTGGGAAAACCTCCTGCAGATTGCCGTCTTATTTTCCTAAGAAAGTCCTCGTTGGATTTAAAAATTTTCCACACTATTTTAATCGAGCGCCATTTCAGTCTGCAGCGGTGAACTCTTCTGCGGTTTGTGTAAAGGAAGCGCGAAGCAAAAGCACATCCAGCCTTTCAACATGACGGAGGGTGAGGTTTCTGTGGTTGTGTGGAACATAAAGGAGGGTCAGCGAGTGATAGATGGTGCTGGTCTGAATACTGAAAGATTAATAATATATATAGTTCTGCTGAAAGTGGGTCATATGTTTAAGCTCGCGCATGGACTGTGTTTGCCTGTGAGATTGTGGCGTAATGACACTAATGAATAATGGGTTTTTATTATTAGGAGGCCTCAACTACCCCAGTTCAGGCTCTTAACAGGTTTTGACACACCAAGAAATGTCTTTATTTTTCTACTTTTTTGTTCCCCCTTGAGAATTATTGGAATGAACAGATAAAAGATTAATGCCCAGACTCCACTCTTCCCAGGAGACCTCTCTCTACCTCCAGCCATTACTTTGTTTCTTTACGCTCCTCTTTTCCTTCCTTCATCAGCGCTTTCGGTCCACTGTGCAATCTTGTCCTTTCCCCCCCCCTTTTTTTCTACTTTCTGCCATTTGTCTCTTCAGGTCTCAGTCCACCACCTGCACCATGACACTCTCTGTTCGACTTACCATCCTCCACACTTCAGTATTTCCATTCCTCTTCTGACATCCTGACCCCATTCTTATTTGTTTCCCCTACACTAGATAGAATGCCATAAACCCATACTGCATGTTGTTGGTTGTGTTAATGACAGTAATCGTAATATTAATGCTATTTGTATTTCTAGGTTGCAGAAGATTTTTGCCTAACCCTAACCCTAACCTTTCATTTCAGGTCAAGTTTATTTTATAAGACTATAATTATGATGATGTACCAGTTTGCACAGAAGAATCTGGGTTTTTTGCAGTTTTACATTCTAGAAAATGTAAACTTTCCAGAGACACTATACTGGCTAATGTCATGGTTTTGACTTTTAAACACTTCTTTTTGTATCCTCTTTGGTTTTCTTTCTGTTTTAATAGTTTCTTCCTAGACATTCTGTGTCTTGCTTTACTTCCAGTGATTTCTTTACCCCCTTGATTGTTTGATTGGTTCCTCCTTATGTGCTCTGTCCTCATTAGTTTCACCTGTGTGTTTGTGTGTCAAGGTATGTACATATACCCCTGCCTTTCCCTTTGTCAGGTTTTCTGTTGAGTACCCTGCTTGTTTCCCAGTTGTTCCAGCTTGTGCCTTTATCTGTTCTCTTATCTTGGCTTTAACTGCTCATATACCCTCATTTTTCTCTTCAGCTTCTTGC
The DNA here is from genome assembly GCA_030220025.1 of Chelon auratus. Lineage (NCBI taxonomy): Eukaryota > Metazoa > Chordata > Actinopteri > Mugiliformes > Mugilidae > Chelon > Chelon auratus. The sequence goes on along the minus strand of JASGAT010327812.1, from coordinate 21,367 downwards.
GATTCCTTCTTTTCTGAGTTTTGTCTTGCTTTTGGTTCGTTTGATTTCACACTTTGTTGGCCTTGCAGCTCTTGTTTCCTTTACTGTAGATCTTCATTCATTTTGAGTTGCTAACCCTGCCTGTGGACTGGACTGTTTGTGTTGTGTTTGGGTTCTACCTCCTTGCTGCACCTTGTGACCGCTAACAGTTCAATAGGTAGAACAGGTTGTCCACAAACCAGACGGTTAGCACATGGAACAGTTGACCAGTACTTGCCACTGGGAATGTGGGTGTGCGTGTTTGAGCGACTGGTAGATGTGTCACTGTGACTGTAAAACACTATATAAATGCAAGACCATCTACCATTTTTAAATAAATAAAATAAAATTGGTAAAAAAAAATTAAGAAAAAGCCTAATGCTTTTTCATTTTTTATTTATTTATTTTTTTTTAAATTATCAACCTAGGAATTTGACTTGGGGCATGTGGATATCTGCACAACCTTGGCAACTCGAGATTGAATTAAGCTTTTTAATATATAAATAGTGACTTCAAGAAGTATGAATAGTACAGACAATAATAGTTTTATTTGTTTGTTGGTCTTCTTAAGGTCTAACTGAAAATTGATTTTAAAAAGATTATTACAGTAGCAGGAGAATCAATCTCAATGAAATTTCTCATCCTTTCAAAATAAAGCAATGTTAAGCTGCTTGATGAGCTACTGAGACATTTACGTCGACTACACAATAAGTGCAAAGGCTTAGAATGAAGACAGACTGAGAAAAATGTCATCCACTTCAGCCGACAAATACACGTGGATGTGGATTTCAGACTCGGTTTTTAAAAGTGCCGCTGACTTTCAGGTCCCCAGGGCAGCCTGGTTGAGCGGTCGACTGCAGATGTTTTCCTTTTGAGGGAAGTTCTACAGAAAATGGAATGTTCTAAAGTGAATTACCACTTCAGCATCGCTCCATCACAGCCAGTACCGTCTCTGTAGATTAATCTTCATCACTCAGTGTGGAGCCTTTACATCTACAGCCAACTCCCTGTGGATTGCTTAGTCATGCCTGTCTCTTACACATTTGCGTGTGCACATGCTCCAATCTTTCCTGCTTTGAAAACTTAATCACTACCAGTCTTATTGGACCTTAAAATACCCTCTGATCTGCTTTTAACAAATTGCAATCAATGTAAAGTTTCTAGTACTATACTCTGAATGCTTAGTTCAAATATCAAAGGCTAAGAGTTGGACCTTCAAGTCAGGAAATTAGGAAGACCTGAAGACTGTGCAGAGGGAGCTGAAGAGGAGGTTCAGAGAGGGAAAAAGTGTCTAAAAGAGGAAGCTTGTGAACCAGGTGCAACAAAACAACTTCAGCAGAGACTGGAAGGACTTGGAAATCATCTCTGATATCTCATAATGTGAGCAACTCTCAGACTGTGGGGGAGCAAACGTGGACAAATGACCTGAAGGCTGGGAGCACTGTGAGAATTGTACAGCCTGTTATGTTGAGGGACACGCTGGTGCTCACATTAGTGGACCACCACCTCAAATCAGATGTGGCAACGTAGGTCAGACATTGGACCTTCTATGACTCTGTGGTGGCATCGGCCATCTTTTACAAAGATTGTGTCAGTGACTCGGCACATGTTGAATCAGATGGTAGAGCAAAGATCTAAATGATAAGGTGCGAATGCTGATAAGTTCTCGGGCTCAGAAAAAGTTTTAAAAGAATGATAATTTTCTTCCGTTCGGGTTTGGTCTGCAACATTCGGATCAGGATCTGAGAGAGCTGTGGAGATTGATGCTGCAGATGTTTCACTTTCTTCACAACTGTCAACATTGTTATGAGATCAGTGATTTGTTTTTGTTTTTTTTAAAGTCTATATTGATACAGCTGTGTGTAGTGTTTGAGGCAGAAATGTCATTTCACAAACCAAAATAATGATGAAATTGTATCTAGGTTAAATAGATGTTGTCAGCGGGCATTCAGTGTGAGACTGAGACTGTCCAGCACTCAGACATGAATAGAAACCTCACGTCTACAATCAATGGGAAATAGTTCAGACGGCTCCAGAAGGTGAACAAGAAACTGAACAAAAATAAGTAGAATAAGAAGAAACTTGTTTGTAGCCCACCAGAAAGAAAAGTACAGCATTTAGAGCAACACACTGGAACCACCTTTGAGCAATAAAGTTGTGAGGTGTTGTAATAAACTTAAATCAGAGGCCATAAAGTTTTTCTACCCCACAACTCTAAATGTAAAACCTGTATGGACACACTTAAACACATGACTGTGGCTTCATGCGTCTTGGGAAAGTAGCAGAGACAGGGAACACGGTGCATTTCTGGTCCTTCCTAAATAAAAGCGTGGAAACAACAGTGAACCAAAAACACACTTTCCTAGACATGCAACAGCTGGAATGTTTAAAAAAAAAAAAAAAAACACTCACTTTGCCTTCCCATGCTCACTTTAACCATCTCCAGAGGATGTTTATTGTCCTGGGAACAGCAGCTATCAGCAACAATCTTTCCGGGTTGCAACAAATTTCTCCGTTGCTTTGGAGACGGTTCCATTCATGGACCAGATAGACGTACCAGACAACATATTTGGTCTAGTAATAAAGCTGTCAATGATTTTAAACAAAAGGGACACTTGTGTAAACCCCGTAGTCACTAGATCATGTTGTGCTGTAGTTGCAAAGCTGATGAAAATTATACATTTCCAAAACCAAAATCAGTTTGGTGTTTGGAATTTTTCAAGCTACTTTGCAGGGAGGTTGTGGCAGAACATTGGCGAACGTACGGATAAGATCGGGGCTCTGTTGGGGTCACACGGTCTTTATTCTACTTATACAGGGACAAGCCTTACAATGTACAGACCCTCATGTGGGTGCTTCCCAGAACAGTTTCCTGGCTCTAATCCATGAGTCGATATTAAACACAATTATAAGCATTTAACCACTGTTGCTGTCCAATTTTGTTCTCTAAACAATTGTTCACCTTATTCCTTATCAGGCTTTTTATTGGCTGAAGTCCCACGTCAAATTGAGTGCTAAACAATGGGCATTAAAGGAATTAAAGTCCTTTCAGTTTGGGCCATTATGACTAATAAATGCATCCAAATAGACTAATTTAATACCATTAGACCAATTAAATGAGCATTACTCTGATGGCTTTTAGTTGCGGTCATACATGTTTAAGAATCACTATATCTAATCACTGTAAACAGGTCATGGGTATTTCCATATGGTTACTTGTATAAGCTATATACACACACCTCTGGGTCTTATCTGTACTGGAGGCACAGCTGATATTCATGTATTTTTCAAATAAGCCCAAATGCCTGAAGGTAGTTTTGGCGTCTGTCCCTGCAGATGCAATTTTAGCGGAAGTCGTGGTCATTTTCTGGAAACAGGGCTGGAGAGGAATTCTTCCTTTTAACACAAGCTGTTCTCTAATCAGCATCTGAAACGTGGCTCCTGGACTTATAATAATAGTTTATAGTCTGGGTTTGTGATAAGTGCATGTAACACAAGCAATCACCAAAAGCATTTTTACCGTTGGGCGTCTTTGTGAAATCTGTTGCAAGTCATTACAAACATTTAATACTATACTGCGGTTGTGCACTTGGGTTGTATTAAAAAACAAAAACATTTCGAAGGTTGATTGTGGGAAAGTGTCTTTTCATGCTTGCAAACGGAGACTGCTCGTTAAAGTCCATTTCATTCTTCATAAACACCGAAGACATGAGCCTGCTGTTTGTTTCAATAAGTGCTGACGGTGACCAGTGCTTAATGTACTGGTGAAATGAAGTGATATGGGAACAAAGGAGGACAACATGTGAAAGATGTCAAATTTTTAAATTTTGTACGTAGCGGCCTCTGGATTCCCCTCTACGATCAGTCCACTTCCTAAACCGATAAGATGATCCTTTATTTATCCCACAGTGGGGAGATTTGCAGCACCAGACAGTTTAAAGATGGAGGAGGTGTATAAACAAAAGTTACTGCAGATAGCAAGGATATTACAGTTTGTGTTGCGATGGTCCACTGTGTGTGTGGTCTACTGGCATCAGGCTTGATTGCATGGCCTTGCAGCAGCAGGAAGGAAGGACCACGGGTGAAGCTTCTGCACAGTGATTTGCCATGCAGAGGTTTGGACTTGTTTTCCATCAGGATGATGGAGTAGCTTTGCTACTTCTACTGGTTCAAGGGGGCAGCCCAAACCAGAACTGGACTTCTTAACCAGTCTGTCAGTCTGTTCTATCTCCCCTTGTCTGCTACCTCGGCAGTCCATTTTATAAAAGAGTCTGAGTCATAGGAGTGCTCCTAGCACGTCAAAGGACTGAAGTTTCCATAGCATGTAGAGTCAGCTCTTGCCTTTCTTGTAAAGTCCCTCAGTATGGTCTGTATGGTCAATATTCTTAAGTGTACATCCATGTACTTATGAATCTACTATTAGGATGTCCACTGGACGTTCACCAGTGTGTGTATATATGGAAATCCATCTCCAGCTCCTTGGTTTTACCCACATACTAATCTACAAAGCCCGGGACGAGTCCTCTGATGATGCCCTTTGTGACGTCATGTTAGATGAATTAGATTAGTCTGATGGGCAGTTATAAACTCATTTACTAAAGAGGTTTGCAACTTACTGCCAGGACATTTGACATTTGTTCTTTTCAAACAGTCAGACTGATTCAATCTAAATGAAAAGCATTGCTAAATTCAGATGCTTGAGACTTTAATTGAAAGATTTCAATGTTGAAACCATTTCAGACAGCACTGAAGTCAAGGACAAAAAACAAAGGTTGGCTGTAGCCAGGACCAAAATTAGGACCCTGTATAGTGAGGCAACCACATTAAGCACTGACCCACAGCCAAATGGTTTGCACAGACAGACACTCTTCTGCAGAGCAGTCCGATTAACCACACCAATGTGAACCAAATCAGAAGTTGAGAGACATGCTGTATGCTAAACACGTCTTATTAAATTGCCTGAAAAGTACAACTTAAGATTTGCACACTTTAGTGGCAGCAATACTCCATATTCATGCATAATTTAATGGACAAATGGAGAGACTATTATTCAAGAGCTGTCCTCAGAGTGTAGAGGTCCAATCAGATAAACCTCAGCATTTGAGAGAAATCACGCAATCTTGATTAAAGCAACCCTAATCTCAAAAGTAGGGCTTTTTGATTGTGGGCCTTATTGAGGGCTTATTGACGCAAATTTCTTTTTAATTCCAAATTCAAATTCCACGTTCTTTTATGACCTCAGCCAGCTCTGCCGTTTGGGGAAATCAGCAAATACTTGGTGCAGCGGTAATGTTGTGGAAAGCAAGCACAATCCGAAGTGCGGTTGTAGTAACGTTTTAAAAAATCTCTAAAGAAGGAGAAAAAAAAAGCAAGCAGAAAGTTTAGCTTCAAAGCCCTGTCAGATGATTCTTCTGACAAGGTACAAGAACTCCTTGGCATTTAAGGTCAATGTGAACTGAGCAGGGAGCGCATATCAGAAGGATCCTCATGAACCCCTCCATTGTGCTTCTGTTGATTTCCGTAGCTTCAGTAGATACTCGAACTTCAAAACTGAGGCAACTTTAGAGCCTTACACACATCAGAGTCGGTATTTTGAGTCTGCAAATGCATTAAAGTGTCTTTATTGGCCTGCCTGTTTGCCCTTCTGCGTAAAAAAGCATGTGCAAACAGTCATCCTGCATTTATGTGTGTGTGTGTGTGTGTGCTTTGTGGTTGCAGTAATTGCCAGAGTGTGAAGTCGTTTAGTGGGTTCAGTTGCAGGTTTGATTTTTATTAGATGGTCTGTTTGCTGTGGCGACAAGCAGCCATTGTTCCTCCACATCTCCGCAGACGTTACAGCCCAATTACCTTCCAATCACATGCATGGCCAGACACAGCAACTGGATAATGGAACGGGCCAGCACCGGGGCTGTAAAGCTCCAGCCACGGGTACACACACGTCGTCCTGCTACCATGAAGATGTTTAAATACTCGTGCAAAGTTTAGATACCAGCAGAACTTATGCACATGTCAATATAGGCACAGTACTGTGTTGGAACCCCCATTACCTGCATGTGTTTTGTATTAACAAGGTTAGGTTTCTCTAAACATCTGATAACCGAACATTTGCCTTTAAGTCTTCTTTTTTTTTTAGCAAAATATATCTTGGTCTTCACTTATTGTGGAAAAAATAATAAATCCCACATATTTAGAAATGATAAATGAAAGCAGGCATGGCTAATTATGTCAAGAAAGAAGAGACTGCCTGCACGTGCCAAATAGCCTTATTGCAGGTGTGCAGCCTGCATGTTGTTTAACTGGAGCATAGATTGGTTTCAGTGAACCCCACAGAAACCCCACAAAAATAAAAGTAGCTTGTTTCGGGACTCTGCTCGTTTCCGTTTAGGTCATCGCCGCTATTATTTCGCAAAACACAATATACAGTTCGACACCATCCTTTCTGCAAGAGCTGCAAATAACGTTTCGGAAACTACCCAGTCAGGGACCAGCTTTATGTTACAAAGACCAACTTTTAATTGTGTTAAATAGCATACAAGTTCATAGCATGCACGAAAGAAGGAAAGAAAGAAAGAAAGACACTTAAATAAAACATAAATACACATTTAAACCGGGCTCTTTATGTCGGAGACCCCACGGCACAGGTTTTTACAGGTGATCCACACACAAGAGTGTTTAAAATTGCTGTTTTTTATGATTCAGAAAAAATAAAACATGAAATATTTATGTGCTACTCGGACTCCTGACAAGTTTGAGGATTCAATGTTCTAATGACACACACATATAGCTTTTGATCTGACTCAACCTCCTGTCTACTTAATGGAGTGTTTCTGGGAATCTGTGGAGCTCGGCACATGTGCAGGGATCTATAAAGACGCTCACCACCAATTAGGAGGAGCAGCGAATCAGAGAAACACTCTGCTGCAGTTAAGTTGAAGTTAAAACCTCATGGCACAGATTTTTAAAAGGCATCGCAATATGAGTGTTTGAATCATTGTCAAGCTTTTTATACACATGGTAAATTACATTTCAACAGTTGGACACCGAGGCGACGAACGCTCTGCATCCAGACTGTGTTTTTAGAAAAAACTGCATTGAACGTGACTAGCTGTAGAAAGGAGGACGTCATGAGATAATGTGAAAAATATAAAACCTCACGTGCAGCACAACCGCAAACGACAAACTCTGTACAAAAGCTGAAATGCATTTGAAGGATTTACATTGTTTGTGAACATGCAAAAATAAACTGCATTTAGTCAGGCATGGCACATGTTTGTCTGCAACTACAGTCTCCATATTTGTTAAAATTCACTAAATGTTAAGTGCAAAGACACTGTGACATTACACATTACTTACAGTTGTAGTAAAGTGTTTTTTCTGATGACAGTAAGTCACAATTGAGGAAAAACAGAAGCTTAAACAAGTAAAAGATACCACTACAACATGAGAACTACTTAATTTTGCCACCACATTTCCACCACATTCATATGACATCAAAATATAAAATCAGACAGAATAAAATTGGTTAATCAATGTAGTCTTTACCAGCCATCTGTGCTTCTGTATTACACCTACCTACCACCCTCTTGTCATACTCATTTTCTTTTGTCACATCAGAAGCACTGTTTTTACAGAAAACATCATAAGTGTAGTCTAATAACCAATCCGCACAATCCTCAAACTAAGAAAACAAACTCTGAAAGCGTAAAACGCGTTTAACCGCTCCATAAACTGGGATAAAAATGTGTCACTCGTTAAATAAAATGCTCACTATGTGATAAACTGTGGTAAATTAGTATATATTTTTTTTAAAACATTAAATACAGCCTTCATAAGATGCCTGCAGTACCTTTGTTTCTCTAATAATAAAAACCTCACTTCCTTGCTCTGCCCATCTCCACTCCCCTGTTATCGTTTCTCCTCTTAGAAGTCATTCACACGCCACGGATGTCACAAGAGGTCACAAAGTTTATTGGTGTTAGCGTTGCGTCTCGTTTAATTCCAAACAATGAGAGGGCTTCCAGAATAGAAACACCATCTTTCACACGAAGGAACAAACCCTCTGCCACCCAAATTCGACGTCCTTTAGTTCTGCGCCGTTGTCTTTTATTTTAACAGGTATGCCACATATACTACAGCAATAACTCTTCTTGCGCTAGAGTGTGAAGGGAGTTTACCTTAAACAATTTATGCCAGAAAAGAGAATTCCATCACCTTGCGTTCATTATGCACGGTGGATTCTGCACGTATGCTTCGGTCAGATGTATGTATGCATGACAGATGTATGCCTATCTCGTTCCTCCTGCTGCTCTCTTCTCATTTCTCTTTCTGTCTCCACCTGGCTGGTCTCAAGCAGATATTTCCCTCCATATGAGCTGGGTTCTGCTCAAGGTTTCTTAAAAGTTTCTTTTTTCTTGCCATCATTGTCTTGGTGCTGCTCAGGCTCTGGATTCTATAAAGCATCTTTAGACAATTTGTACTGTTTCTTGACGGTAGATAAATAAAACTGAAGAATTGAATTAAACTGAATTTGTACTTTTAGAGTGTGGCTAAATTCAGTATAAAACAGTAATTTTGCTGACATTCAGTTTTTGGTGGTTTTGAGGCTCATTGTGATGGCCCTGGATTCTGACACAAAGATGTGGTAAAGAGTTGATTGCCATGACTGGAAAAATAAGCTATAGAGACAGAAAACTGTGCCACACATTATCTATACCAAATGAGCCAAAACTTAATCACATCTTAACCAACAGATGTCAACAAATTTGTAAGCTTCACAAAAACTGTAGTCATGGCAACGGGGAAAATTTGGGGTTGCCTGTTGCTTTTTTTCCCCCCTATAAATGAAGAACCCAAATCTGACCTTGCTTTTTGAAGGAATACCATTTTTGGTAACCACAATAGCTATATTTCAACAACAAAGCTGGAGTCACTGACAAAGTGGATTAGTCTGTTTTCAAACCACAAAACATCTTAAAACTACTATGTACAAAGCAGAAGCTACAAGAGGAGGCCGCCTTTTCACTTGACCCCTTCCATTGTCCCCTCTGTTATCAGTGGAGAGAGTGAAACTGTGAGGAAATAGAGTCTAGTGGAGGCTTACGGCCCCTACAGAGAGGTCAGCTAATGTAACTTGTCCTGCAAAAGTATTTTGACAAATGGTTGTAAAGGAAAATTTTGAAAATGTGTCCTTGGGCACTTGACTTATTATTAAAATCATTCATTTTGCAGTTTTCTGACATTTCAAGGGATTTTACTAATACAAAGAAACAAACTGATCATTAAAATAATGATTACTTGCTGGCTTTCTTGTTTGATTTGTTTTAATGCTGCTGCCATGCACAAGGTTCCTCACAGAAGTCTCTTGATGTCTAGATTATCCTCGACCTAAGCACATTTCAGTGCACCCAAAAAGCAGGAATTTGAGCTTTCGTGAAATGTCCTTTTAAGGCTCGGTGTGTCTGGATTTGATCTCCAGCTGTTGTGTAATGGAAGGTTCAACACACGGGATTAAAAATAAAGCAATGTGCCTTTAATCTGTTGAACCGTCAACAGTCGTCTTGGACCGAGCTGAGCTTATGTCTTCAGTGTGATGGCTGAGTGAGATTTACGCTAACGTAAGATCGCGTGTGCGCCCGTGTTGCGCTGGCAAGATCAGATACAGTAATTACGTAAAACCTGAAAACCTGCGTGCTTCACTTGTTCCTGACAAATGTGCTGCAAAGTGAGATGAAAAATAAGAGACTATTGGATGCAAAGCGAGAGTGAATGAATGAATCCAGTGACTGTACTGTGCGAAACGCATTCAGAAAAGAACTGGTGTAGAAGTATGTGTATGTGTAGAAATTGGCCAACACAAGTTGGTCAAGAAAAGAGTGAGGCCGGGGCTGAAAAGCAAACACAGAACGTCGTCAGCTGTCAGTAAAGTCAGCCCACAGAAGTGCATATGGTTTATAAATCTGAGGCTGAAACACATTGAGGGCGGGAAACTTGATGAAATGAATGAAGTGCCTGTCATGTCAGAATACAAAGACAGAAGTGCGAGTGGAGGAGGAGGAGGAGTCCTGTGTATGCAAGGTTTTAAGAAGCATCCTCAGAGTGTATTTGAAAGTGTCTCGTCTCTTTTTCTCAAAAAACACATTGTCTACGTCATCCAACAGCCACTTCAGTTCAGTATTGCAGCCTCTTGCTGTGCTGCATTTCCTGACAAGTGAGCACATCTGTCTTTTCTAGAGCGACAGCCAAGACCACAGCCAATGCATTTCATACACTAACTTTACGACTGAAAACCTCCCACGCACTGCCTCGCTTATTACTGAATACATTAAGAAGACAGCAGGAAGAAGCTTTTCAGTTCAACTTTGGATTTTTCATAGAATTTTTTTTAAATGCACTAATTCAAAGACCAAAACAGACACAGGGTTCAGATCTTCTGTATTCTTATAAATGAGAGAAAGAATGTTTCGATGATTAGACTGGTCTTTTATGCTGATCTTCACCAGTCTTCTTCCACTTTCATTTTGTCCATTGTCCCCTTCCTCTTTTTTCTTTTCCTTACTCCTCCCATGCCTTTAGATCCCGCGGCGTCCGGTTGCGTTCCCCGGAGCTTTTGCTACGAGCCTTCCTCGCGCTCTCCTGCGCCTGACGGTATTTCTCCAGCATGCTCTTGTGCTTCCTCCTCAGCTTGTCATTGCACCACATCCTCTCGCAGTACTCCTCCACGTGCGGCAGGTTCGACGGCCCGATGAGCTGCATGATGTCCTTGAACCACGTGCGCGACTGGCCGATTTGGCTGGGCGAGCCGCCCCGGCTGTACGCGCTGCAGGGCATCCAGGGCCTGAAGCTTCCCGTGGACCGGTCTTTGAACGGCTCGGAGAGGCCGGTGTTGTCACGTGACATGAGCTCATCCACCGTGTCCCCCTGGAGGACTTCGAGGGTGAGACGGGTCAGGGTCTGCGTGAAGCCATGCTCTCTGGAGCGGCATATGTACAACCCTTCGTCCTGACGGAAGAGACGACGGAACAGGAGACCCTGCTCCGTGGACATCACACGATCGTCCAGCTTCACCTGAGTGTCGAAGAGGGAGAAATGTGAAATATGTGCTTACACCGATCAGCCACAACATTAAACCATTAGGTGAAGTGAATAACATTGACCATCTTGTGACAATGCAATGTTCTCCTGGCAAACCTTTGTGGACGTTACTTAGACATGTAGCACCCACCTAGACCAAACTAGACACAAAAACATGAAAAACAGAACAAGGTGTTGACCTGGCCTAAAAATTCACTAGATCCCAAATTGATCAAGTATCTGTGGGATACAGAAGACCTTGCCCTCAAACCATAGGACCCAAAGGCCCCCACTACCAACACCCTCAGAAGGCCCAAGTCAATCTTCTGATGAGTGAGAACTGCTTTGGAGGCACAAGGGAGACCTACATAATATGTGGTCGATTGGTTCATGTTTCAGCCTGCATCAACAGGGCGAACCACGATAGATTTGTTTGTGTTGTGATTCATAAAAGGACTAGGCTAATTATTGAAATATTAGTTGTTGTCTAACAGTAATGGTGAGAAATTGTGAGAAAAATGGGTTTTGCAGTGGCAGTGTGGAGGGGGGTGACTCCAGGACACTGGAATTCACTGTTAAGCCTTCTTGAGGTGCCGTGGGCCTAACTTAACGAAACATCAGTGAAGGGAGGTGCCCACTTGAAAATCCCAATGACATTAGGCCAAGTTCCTGATGCCTTCATGTTGCTTGGTAGCTATGGTTAGCTGCTGAGTGGGTCATACAAGCCAGCAGCGTTAGCTTAGCTTATGTTTCACAATGTTTGAATTATCCTCTGCTGCTCTGTGGGCCTACAAGCCAGCAGCATTTACTTAGTTTATTTAGATTGTAGGTTAAGCTAGCCACAGCATTTGGTTAGCTTATATTCACAAGGTTTGAGTTAGTGTCTGCTGCTGAGCGGGCCATGCAAGCCAGCAGCATTTACTTAGTTCATTTAGATTGTAGGCTAAGCGTCATATCACATGACTGTAGGTTTGTTAGGATTTTTCAGCTGGACAGGGCCTCTAAATGTGTTTTGCCTGGGATTTTGGCACAAGGGATTGTAACATCTAATCCTGTGTATTAATAAATATTAGGAAGGTGGTCATAATGTTATGCCTGATCAATGTATGTTTGTAGCTAAAACTGCAAGTCGACCATCAGTGACTTTCACTAGGCTTTCACTGGGCGGAGATTTGACCAGGCACATTGCAACAATGCAGTATAAAGAAAAGAAGACACAACTGAACTTGGAAATGTTTGCCTGCAAAGTTTCAAGCTGAGTTATTATTAAAATTCAAACTACATCCATTTAAATTTAGTTTTTGGTTTGTGAAACGCTACAATATTTTTACTGTAACTTGGAACTTTGGAAAAACACAAATTAAACCGTTGCTTTCTGCCTTTGCTGCGGTCTTACAAAAAGAAACATTTAAATCTGACTGTGAGTCGACCTGAATTAGTACATGCTCCTTGGGATTATTTGAACCTCTGCCATGCCCGGAGAAGGAAAACACTGAAAACTGCCCATCAAAGTGTGAAAGCGGTACAAAGAGTTCAGTATAATTTGGGCAAACAGCATTTAATCTTCGCTTCATAGCGTGAGAAAAGAAAAAAAGGGGAGGCTGGGGGCTGTTTGTGTTGTTTTCTCAGCTTGAACTGCAACAGCTAGAATGTACCATGAAATCATGTCAATGTTAGTTTTTATTCTTTTTTTGTTATAATTCTCCTTTTCTTTAGCCTCCACCCAAAGTCTCTGTGCCGTCCCTATTCATCTATGGACTTTTCTCTGCAGAGTCTATCCCTCAGCTTCTCTAACTGTCCTTCGGTGCCAACACAAACATGGCAGCTCCGTCAGCTAGAGTGGCAGCCAAATGTTTATTTGCAGGGAAATGGAGAGGGGTGGTAATGCCTTAATACTTGCATGGCTGACCGAGGCATTCACTTGAGCCTGGAGGGAACATAACCTCAAACAGACGAAGGGCGGCTGTGGGTGTGGGCGCACACAGCGGCATCATTTCATAAGTAGCCCCTTTGAACCACTTTGCAGCTCCGTGTTTAAGTCGCAATGACCAGTAGACGTTGAGTGACGCTTAAGCTTTCAGTGGCAGGTGGTCGGGGGTTTGCAGGGAATTCACTGTTTATTCAAGAGAAAGAACGATTGTGCATTTTGCTTTGAAAAAGACTGCTTAATTTCAACCATATGTCGAATGACTGTCAAATGTGTCAACCACGTGCCAAATTCACACTCCGCTCTCACATTTAAAGGCAGTTGCTCAGGCCGTCAACTGCCAGAAGTTCCCTTCCACAACCTAAACTGTCCCCTGAAGCTTTTCTCCACCTTCTTCTCCCTCCTAGATACGTCCAGATTGGATGGCATTTTACTATCTTGATCTGATAAGTCACTAATCGTCTCACCTCTTCCTTGCGGTCATCACGCTGCACTAGCCAGGTGACGGTGGCTTGTGGAGAGCGAGGAACACACTCTAGGAAGGTGCTGTTGTTCTCAGTCCCGTATACCATCCTCTCCTCCGTCACGTCGAGGTCTTCTGGTTGAGGAATGGAAAGGTTGTGAAAGGATGACAATGAGGTAAACAACTGAACAGTTAACTAACGATTATGATAGTCTTTAAGGGTAAATGTACGGCCCAGAATTGGTATAAAAGCACAACTTGGCATCAAGCTAGTATTGTAAGGCTGCAACAACATGTAATCCATGATGTTTCAGGCAAGAACTGAACACTCACAAGAGCAGGTGCTAATGGCTAGTATTGATTTGGAAAAGTTTTTTATTCACATGGATTGAAACAACCTAGATTTCCGTTGACATTACACACAAAAGTTTGTGTAACCTTGTGCAGATTAACAGTACGGCTGTATTTGTAATTACAATCAGCACGAGTCAGTCATCACTATCTGAGCTAATAAAGTAGTAAAGAACGTATTTTCTAAATAGGATGAATAGTATCAGTGGGTACAAGCTGGTCTGGAGTCACTCCGTTGGGAACTGATTATACTCTGGCAATGATCTGCAGGGGCCAGTACAGTTGTTTAGGCAGGGCTTCATGCACAAAATCTGAGCCCAATAGAGTTGAATTTTCAAAATTGTATTAAAAATGGCTCTGATTGGTCGTAGGACCACCTAATTCTGTGCTTTGACTTTTTCACCCTCTGTATTGGTTGAAAAACGTCAATCCAAATCAAATAGCCATATTCTGATAAGAATGGAATCTAAAATTAAATCAAAATGCTAAATGCTAAAATGGATTATGAAAAACAAAGTTTGAATACAATTTTGATTAATTAGGATTAATCGTAGAAATTATACATATTGTGAGAAGTTAACTTTTACTTGACTACTCAAAAATGATTGGAAGATTAATAGAAAAAATGATCATTGGATTATGACAAATGGCAATAAATGACAATAAATGAATTAATTGAAAATATAATTGTTCGTCACAACCCTACTATATTTAAGTTCACTGCTGAAATTCATAAATGATAGGAAGAGGAAGAGACCTATAAAGTACTGTCAACACTTTCCCTTAAAAATGCATTGGCACGTTGCATATTACACTTGTCAGCTATTGTGACAGCCCCTCAGAATGAGAAGTGAACCCATTAGAGTGCCTTTTCCATGTGTTTTTGTTGTGTGGCTTATCTTATCTTGTGTGTGTGTATACAGATATTTAGGTATTTAAACAAGTCATTTTGCATTTGCCATACAGTCATTGTTCTAATGGGCTGAATGATGAGAATGAGATCAGAGGGCTGATACCACCCCTTATCTGTTTGTTCAGTGTGAAGCTAGGGCCAGTAGTCCAAGAGCTTAGTTTATAATAAAGACTGGAAACAGTAGAAACAGCACTTAGTGATAAGCAGAATTTGTGACAAAGTCACTGCTGCAACACCTAGAAATACCCTTGCAGAAAAAACCTGTGCAACAACTTCTACTTATTTTTTATATGGATATAATATGGTAAATTGTTCATTTTCACGGGTTCTGTTATGTGCATTTTGTCAAATCTACCCTCAAGCTAGCAAAAGAATACCAATCCTAGAAAAAAAATAAAATAAAACACGCCACCTGGAGACGAAGTTTGACTTCAGCATTTAGGAGGAAATTTTAGCCACAGCGGATCAACTTGTCAAACAAATGACTCACGTAATCTCACTTTAAGAACAACATAACGCCTCCTTTTATTAAACATGACACATGTGACAACGCCACAAAGAAACCTTGTCAGAGTTGGGTTCACCCGGAGGCTTAGAGGGAAGCATCTTTCACCACCTCAGCTCTATACACTCAGGTGAGCAAACACATTCATACGCTCTCTTTTCCCTGCCGCTCAATGGCCTAATTTCACTTCTCTTGTCTGTATTTACATTTTTCCTCTACATCACCTTTATCCACTTTCTCTAGGTCTCTTGTCTTTTTCAGTGTGCCAGCTGACCTTCGTGGAAGCTTGTGTGACAGTCTTTTGACTCCTCTATTAACACAAGAACAAAATAAAAACTCTCAAATACAATAATAACATGTGTTGGTTGAGTTAATCTGCCTCAGACAGGGAGGATCTGCAAAAGAGGAGTCTTAGTGTTTATCTTCCTTCCTACAGCTATAGCTTAGAGTAAATGCCCTTGTAGTGATGGTACAAGTATGAACAAAGGCAGAAAGATACCGCAGAGTTTAGACCCCAAAATAACGTATTACCCAGCTAATTACCAATCTACTCTCTACGGAGTGTCAGCCATCCAGGTGCAGCATTGGATAGCTTTGTTGTTAGTCATATTCTTATTACTTGTCTACTTCAGTCTTCAACCTGTCTCAATATGGGACATGTTTCAACCAATACACAGGGGGAAAAAAAGCCTCTGCACACAACTGGATGGTTCTCCAACCAATCAGAGCTGTTTTCTTGTAAACAAATTAAATTCCATGGCTCCCAGACAACGTGTACGACTATGTTGCTGTTACTCGTCTGTCCATTGCTGCACAAAGCCATCTTTACAGGAATATAATAGGCTAAAAATCTGTGTACCAGCTGACATAATGTTTTGGCCTAGTTGTTAGCGAAGCGACTACTTGGTGTGCTCCTTACATCTTTTTGTGGCCCAGTGGCCTAATGGATAAGGCATCAGCCTCCGGAGCTGGAGATTGTGGGTTCAAGTCCCACCTGGGTCGCACATGTAATTCATTGAATAATAGTCAAATTTAAAACTTTGTAAAAGATTGTCAGATGTCTGATTCATGTTGCATCCAAAGGACACTAAAAATCTTTTGGATAAGGCCCAATCTGGGGCAAATACTTACCACTCAGATTCTGATCCACACACTGCAGCGTGGGGTTTCCATGCCTGATGTCCTGCCTGCGGAAGCGGCGTTTGCTGTTGGGAAGGAATCGTGAGCAGGAAGAGCCGTCCCAGGCACAGTAAGGGTCTCTGGCTAGACAGCACTCGGCGCAGGCTTTCCCGTAAGTCTCGCAGCGATGCAGTTTCACCTGTGCCATGCCCGCTGGAGAGCCCACGTACAAGGCTTGCTGTTTGAAGAAAGAGAGAGGGACGGAGGGAGGGAGGGAGGCATGATGAAGATAACATTTTACTTAGTTTGACAGACGTGGGCATTAATTTTAATAAGTAAAGTCAGACCAACTCACCCTTTTCACTGAAATATCCATTGATGTAATCGGAGTTGGCACCTGCAATAAGAAAAAACATATCTTATGGTTATTTCACCGTCTGTAGAAGGGCGTACAATGAAAACAGATGTGAAGGGAATCAAAGAAGAGAATATTTTAAAAGAGATTTTTTTTCTAGAGTTTAAGGATTCCATTTAGGTTCTTATTGGTGGACTGCAAACAAGGTATTAAGACACATAGTGAATGTGATGTTATCTAAAACAATGAATGGCCTGCTGTGTAAAATAAGGAAAACAAAAGACTGAGGATGGAGAAGACAGTTCCTCTGAGAGAAATATTACCAGAGCAGACGGAATAAAACTTACCTTAAAGACTTGTAGCTCCTCCAGTGTGACTTCCTCTGTCTCTAAACTGTTCCCACTGTGCAGGGCAATGACCTTCAGTACTGTACCACTGTCTGGAATCAAGCACAAGCTGAATGTTTTGCAGAACATGAATCAAACTCCTGCATTTCACCTCATAGCGTTCTAAGCCACAACGATTTTGTTTCTTAACCGAGTTGAAAGTTTAATTGTTCACAGTATAAACATAATTCATCATTCGATCATTGGAAAAGCTGTCGTCCTGCCTAAAACGTCTAATTCAAAAATGATCTAATGCGCGGAGGTTTCTAAGTTTGGAAAGGCAATGAATCACTCAAACGTACCTGTTCCTATGAACATGACGTCATAACGCCCATCCTCCGCCTCAACCCGGTCCACCACAATTTGTTTCAGCTTGTAAGGAATGTTCGCCTTTACGAGCACAGGTCGGCGCAGGGCTGGATGCACCGGCCGCCACATCAGCGGGTGGCTGCGAGCAAACTGCAGCACCGAATCAGGGAAGTCCTTCGTGCTGCCGAACTCTCTGCCGGGCTGGTTGGTGATTTTGCTGGGGCACTGGAGACGCAGAAAGACGAGGTGGAGGACAATGATTAGGAGAAACAAAAGATAAAGGTAGAGAAACTTGTATGAATCCTAGGCTGGCTGAACAAGTGCACGCTGGAAGTGGGGGAAATGGAAGGAGGTAAGCACTGATAAACAGAAGCAAGACTTGAAAGCAACGCTCTGCTGCCCATTTTCCACATTGACTCCACATTCCCACCATTTTCAACCATACTCTGGGTGTGCTTTCCAGAACATGTGGCCTAATCGCGGTCTTAAAATCTTGTCAAAGAGCCCTCATTAGCAGTTTTATTGTGCCTGAAAACTTTGGACGAAAGTTCACAGCCACAGTTTTAATGTTGTGTGCTTGGAAGCGTCTCTATAGAAGCACAGTTTGTTAGCAAGAACCCCTCTTTGTCTGTCAATGAAACAATGAGAAAATGAATGTGCTCGTATTTGGCAAAGATGCATAATTGAGGGAGCTAAAGACATGAACTATATGAACTCCGTTTTGGCCAAGATCTTCTTGAAGAGTCAAGTCTTTGTCACAATAAGCTACTCCTTTTTATTTTCTACAGTGCAACTGTTGCAGACATGTTTGACACAACTATGGGTAAGAACATGACAACTGGCAATGAACTGGCTCCACTGAGTCTACCGGTGGCAAAACACATCATGAATGACGGCTTGATGTTCCTCCAAAGATGATTCACCCTCTGCAGAGGCTCCTGTCACAATAAAAGTATGATGTAGTCTGCAGGGCGTCTTATTAAGATCAATGAATTCATCATTAAGGGAGGAGGGTCAGGATTTGTCTTTGCAGAACACTGCTCTGGGTTCACAATATTTCAGTTTGGTTTATATTCCAATGGCAACCAAAAACAAAATGAGTGCTTTAGGGTCAATTTTCTGAGTCATTTGGAGAACTGAAGCCAGATTAAAATGACGACAAATGAGACAGTCAGCTAGATGATCAGATCCTTGCCAGTCCACATTTGGCTCCCAACTCCAATTTGTTTGTCTCGTGTGATCGCTCTGGATAGACAGTGTTGGACCGTGCATCTGGTGAGCTAATGCCAAGCTTGAGCGCACTAACCACGGCGATGCTTGGAAGCCGAACACTGGGATGTCAAAATGAACCCTTTGTCGGGCAAGGAACCGTATCTGGGAACTTCCACACGCATTTCTGGTCAAGAAGCATGTGGTTTTCACCAAGCCAATCAGAGAAGATTGAGGAAACCTTCTCAGGTCTAACCAGGGTCCAATGTGGTCTGAAAGGTCCACCTCTGCATGAATGCAGAGCGTATCTGCTTTATTAGGTACCACGAAGTGGCCTTATTTTGTCTAATGTGACTATGTGTATGTTGAATCAGCACATATGTTCTAATGGTATAAATACATGTTTTATACCACTTAAGAGCAAAGAACCATAAATGGTAACTTCATTTACCTTGATTTTCTACATGAAAACGAAAAAAAATTGAAAATACAAAAGTGAAAGTCTTCTTACGCCCTAAGATTACACTCTAAGGTTGAAATTTTGAATTTCCAAGTATTTCAATGGCTGCACTATAAAGAGTCAAGCAACATATATCTTTTCTTTGTACTGCAATAGTGCCCGTTTCAATCAAGAACATTCGGGTAAGCCGCCAGTCCCTCGAATGCCAGCTGCCTCTGTTAAATCTTATGCGTTCAGCACAATTAACAAAATGGTGTAGCGTTGCGTTAGTCATAAACAGAAATATGTGAAGTCCACAGCACTGTGTCAGAGCCAAGTTCAGCATGAGCGCAGGCCAATGGGATGGATGGGACACGGCGGGGGTGAGGGGGATCATACTTGGGCACGTTACAAGGCGATCAGGCGCAAACCTCGGAGCGCAAGCAACCCCAACAAACTGAGAAAACTCTTTCCACAGGGACGGTGTGTTCGATTTAATCACCATTTGGATGAGGGATGCGGCGTCGATAAATAGAAGTAATGTAGTGGCCCTGAGTGACAAAAATGAAAGATGAGGCTGACAGGTTTGCCAAAAATCCACGTCTGACAAAAGCAAAGAAAGTGAAGTGAGATTGATGCTCTTACGCAAGAAAGATCCACGAGAGAGCAGTTAGTCATTCAATCGCCTTATTACAGAAGGTAAGGTAATCCTGTAATATTGCGAATCCGAGCTGTAGCTCCGAATGAAAGAAATATTGTTACTCCTGCTTATCACAACAGTAACTGATCTGCAGCGGTCTGGATTCAATTTCAGAAGGGGGATTTCAACTGTGCTGGGAGGTTACATTCAAATATGCACACGCAACTTTTGATGGTTTTATAATGTAATGAGAAAGTGCAGCATGTCCAAGCAAAACCAAGGCCAGTTCTCCAAGTCAACTCTGTATTTGTTTTACAATAAGAAATGCATGAATTGTGAATCCTAGCATATAGTTATATAGCAAAGTTTACAATTTTTCTAGATATTATTGATCTGAATCATCTTTAAGACAATCAACTAGTGACACAAGTTTATGTAAATGTATGTTACTTGAAACGTGCATTCATTCTGTATTTGCTCAACTGGCCGTACTTACACACTCATAATTGTGCAGCCCCCTCATTACACGTCCTGGCTGCGTGGGCCTGTTTCGTAAAGCTCATGCAACCGCTCATTTGTTTGTACTGCACATAAAACCTAAACCGAAGGAGCTTCCAAGTGGATTCTCAACTTATCAAAACTACACTGCGGCAGGTCGACTGCTTTCAATCTCCGGCTGAGAGCCAAGAGAGAATTAATGAGGGGGGAGAGGAGGTATGTTTGGCAGCCTGTTCATTTCTATTATCACTGTGTATGTGTTTTGCATAAATGTGTATTCAGCACCGTATATATTGTGTAAGCCTCTCAGGGCTACAGAAAGGAAATGGATCCACTATATCAAAGAGATCTCAGCTTCAGTTTAAGCCCTGAAAGCTTTTTGTGGTTTTATTCATTTGCACAATTCCACATATTGTTTTTATTGGCTTTAATGAGTTCAAGACATTTCTGAGTAAACTTTGTTCAGGTAACTAAACATTAAAACCTCTGTGATGATAAACAAGGACATCAGACATACAACTAATTTAGCAAAGTGCATGGCAACATACACCGCTCAGCCACAACGTTTAAAACCACTGTCAAGAGAAGTAAATAACATTGACCATCTTGTGACAATTCAGTGTTCTGCTGGGAAACTTTTGGACCTGGTATTCATTCGTATGGATGTTACTTAGACATGTAGCACCCACCTAGACCAGACCAGGCACCCCCACCCTATAGCAATGACACTCCTTGATGGCAGCAGCCATCCCCAGCAGGAAGAACGGCATAAGGTGTTGACCTGGCCTCCCAATTCACTAGATCCCGAACTGATCAAGTATCTTTGGGATGATCCACAGAGGTAACTCCCCTCAACCCATAGAACCCATAGGACCCCCACTACCAACATACTGTTGCCAGACACCACAGGACAACTCTGATTCTCTGATGAGTCGCAACTGTTTTGGAGGCCTACACAATATTGGGATTATTGGTCATAATGTTATGTATGATCGGTGTATATTTTGTAATCTCCAACCACAGCAATAACTTAACTTAAACACATCAGTCTATGTAAAACTGACACTTTAAATGCAAGCTAGATCAGCGTAGAGAGTTCGTATTTCAGACATGATCTTTAATGCTGGACGTGGATCATGGGTGCAGATCCCGGGGGGGATGGGGG
>JASGAT010327809.1:0-15627 GCA_030220025.1 Chelon auratus | reverse complement strand
AAAAAAAAAAGAAGATTTCCCCTCCTTCTCAACCCTGGAAGTTCCATTTGCACACTTTAGGGGCCGTACCAAAATGATTAGGGGGTAGGAGGTTTATAAAAAGGGGAAGAATATGTATCATGGAGGGAGGGAAGTTTGCATTTTGGGTGAGAAATATAAAAAAACGGTGTTAAACAAACTAAAACAGGCACATTTCATTACATCTGTTACATCTTGACAATTACAAATTCCCTTCATATTATTATTATTATCCTCTTGCAGTTAAAATCAGCACCCTCTTCTTATTTGATGCCATTGTTTTTGCAAAATTGTCCATGCAACTTATTTGTCGTAATTGAAATAGCATGTTAAAATTAAAATGATAATGATTTATTTTAAATGCAACCTTGCAAAGCAAAGTAAAAATCCCTCCACGATTTTTTTGCTCCTCCTCAGCCAGTCTCCGTGGGTGAAGCATGCTCCTCACTCGCAGGTGGGCACATTTTTTATTTTATTTTTTTTGCCTCGGAACGCAGGACACCCACTTATTATTCAGCCGAATATCTGTGCATGTATTTATGTGTGTGCATCAAATGGAGACGTCGGTCCTGATGGTGAGTAATGTTCTCCGGGCCTGGCGGCTGGCACTGCTCTCTCTCCCTGCAGGTGGAAGTGAGTCACACACACACACACACACACAAAAAAAAAAACAAACACGCGCGCTCTTACGCACACCGACACACATATGCAGCGCCACCCATTTCATGCTGACCACCTCGCCGTGCCAGCCCAGCAACCGTGGCAGCCAACTGGCCGGCGAACAACTGTCTGACTGTCTGACTGTCTGTCTGTGTGTCTGCGCGTCCGCGGAGCAACAGCACATACCACCACAGCAGCTATAGAGTGAGCTTCTGTCTCTCACACACACACACACACACAGACACACACACACTGTCATTCTCTCTCATTACTCACACAAGTCTGACACATCCCTGTCAAATGCCAACTCATATTAAGGTGGAGAGAAGGTACCTTTCTCTCCTCCTCTGTTTATTCCGCCTGTCTCTTTTTCTCTCAGAGACCACGTTTGAGCCGCTTTACTGTAAGAAGTATAAAAGTGAGCAGCGTTAATTCGGTGCAACGTTGGGCGAAGGCAGTAATAAATGCATACATTTATATATTTGTTTAATTTTAAAGCCTGGATGCAGAATCCCAAATCATCCATCATACACACAGACTTTTTATTCTGTCGCTACATCATTTATTGTCTCTTGTCACATTTTCTTGCATTTCTATGGTATTTTATAAAGCTATTACATTTAATAATCACTAAATATGCATTCCTTTTGTTGTCCTCTCACGCTATCTTTCTCCACAATAAAGATGAGTACAGTTGAAGCCTCGCGTGTAGCAGTGTACATCGTCCCGTGCTAGCTTCCTCTTTGCAGGCATCACTAATCACCATATTAAATGATCATAACACTTAACTGATGGGTCTATCCATCAGCTGTAAGTCATGGTGTGCGTGCAGAGTGTGTGCCTGCCTGTGTGCGTATGTGCGACGCCCCTTTTCCATCATTTGCTAATCAGATATCATAATTTGCTCCAGCAGAATATTGAAATGTGTCTGCCGGTATTTGTATCACTCCATCACGGTTGAGTAAATGACGATGTGACAGGCATGAATAACCCACCAGACGTGATGTGTGTGTGTGTGTGCGCGGGCCACCGGTGTGCACGCATTTAAGTGCGCTTAAACGATGTTCTGTGGGATCCGTGGATGTATGGTCGCCTCTGAGCGCGGATAAAACAGTTAAACACAGTAATTGCCGTTTACTCTCAGCTGCGCTCGTGTTCCCTTGGGAGAGCACGGCACTCAACGGGCACCGCACACACTGACTCACACACACATTTATCTTACTTCTGTTCTATAATCACATAGCACCTTTTTTTCTGCCTTGCTTTTGCATGGCATCCTGCACCTAATGTAAGTGCTGCTGCTGCCGCCGCGCGCGGGCACATGGAGGCTTCTGCGTTTGGCTTCTCACTCTGCTCGAAATGAGGAAGGATGTGTTTACTCATTAGTTTTCCCAAAACCCATTTTTTAAATATTCACATTACGGACTTTTTGTTGTGTATGGAAAGAAAAATGTTCCGACTTAAACAATGAGCGTGCGAGTGTGCATGCATGTGAGAGAAAGAGGTGTGTTTCCTGACGTATAAATTAAGAGCTCATAACTTCTCCTGCAGGTCACTGAAACAACAGAGCCGTCACCCGCCTGCCAAGTATGAATGTGGGGTGCAGAGAGGGACATAAATGACCCATTGTTAATGTGTGTGTGTGTGTGTGTGTGTGTGTATGTGTGTGTGTGTGTGTGTGTGTGTGTTCTAAACGTGCACACAGATATATGATCATTTTCATGCGTCTACACAGACGTGTGTGCATGCGGATGAACAATTGTATTTTTGTATTTAGGTTTGTGCACATATGTGTGTGTGTGATTGTGTGTGTGGTGAGGCTGGGGCTTCTCAGCGTGTGATTAGGTGATCACTGCTTTATATTCCCCACAGAGGAATAAAAGGAGTATTTCCCTTGAAAAAACAACAGCGCACAAAGGCTCCTTTGACGAGGCAGTGTGTGTATGTGCGTATGTGTGTGTGCGCGCGCGTGTGTGTTGGGGCAAAGGGGGGTTGGCAGCGCAGGTCTTGGACCCTCTGAACTCCCCTCAGCTGTGACCCACTACAAGCGAGGCTTGACAATGCCTTGTATGTGCGTGTAAAGACAACATTAGCTTTGGCCCGAGTCGAAAGCTAAAGGCAGGACTCTTATTTTCACACTGGCGTGCATTCAGTGACATATTTACAATGCTGTCTGCAAGTTCAGTGTGTCTGTGTTTTCCTTTTGTTGCCTTCAGTGAGTCACATATTTTTGGAAAAGTGTTCAGGGGACTTTTCTCTCTTGTCGTCAGTGTTGTTTCCAGGTACAGCAGGCAGCAGTTTTCCGAGTGCTACAGTAAAACTTAGCAACTAGCTGGTGAGCATTGTGGAGTGCTGACCAAAATGGAGCCAAAAGCAGACTCAGCACTGGATAAAACTTATCAAATGCGTCACAAATACAAGTCCGTTTGAATGGTAATGGGGCTCTGCAGCATAAGAATGTACATTGCCAACTGTTTAGTTATACAGTCAACTTTATGAGGTGATAGTACGTTAATGTTGTCAAAAAGACGACTACAGATAATCACAAGCTGAGCTAATGGTATGAAATGGTATGCTCTTCCTGCTTCTTAAGTGGCTGCTCTTCATAAGAGTTGTCAATGTCGTATGGATGGATGAAAGTAGATTAGGTTGAGCTTCATGTGATTTAACTGGTAAAGGTTAATGGACTTGCAAGTAAATGTCAGGATTATAGATGTATCGAAATTAAATTTGCACAAAGTTTAACAGGTTTTTTTGCTTGTGTTAAATGCAATTTACACAGCTAACAGCTATATTTAGCATTTAGCATACAAAAGTATTCTTTTCCTTTTAGCTATGCCTTTTGAGTTTGCTAATGAGACAGAGCCAGGTCTCAGGAATTACTGTCTTTTACAACCTGGACCTTATTTCTGGCATAAAATGCGATGGTTTACTCACCCATATAACTATAGTGTCATTTTGAGTTATTTGGACGATATTTAGATCTGTGTATATACATATAGTGCTAGTGACTGGGGCACCGAAGCGCAGCCTCTAAATAACGCATTATCTGCCGCAAAACTTGTTCATTTCACCAATATTTTGTTATGATACGCTAGTGCTATTCCTCGTTTAGTTACCTGTTATCTATTTGCGGACGCGCAGCGGTTTGTTGTTTTTTGGCCAGCTGTTCCTCTCGAACTTTCAACGAGCTCTTCATCTGTATACTCTGGCTCAAAACGGTAAGGATGTCCATCATAAACAAAGTCGTCGTCCACAACCTCAGAATCAGAAACATATTCAGACATTTTGCAAAAAAACTAGCAAATTATAGGTAAACAGATCAGAGATGACATCATCCAGGTCAGAGGTTAGTAGGTCAATCTACGGACTCCGGACTCAACGGGGAATAGCACTAGCGTATCATAACAAAATACTGGTGAAATGAACGAGGCTGCGTTATGGTGCCCCAGGAACTCCAATTATATGGATATATGCGGATCTAAATATTGTTTGAACGACTCCAAATGACACCAAAGTTATATGGGTGAGTAAATGATCGTATTTTTTTTTATAAGGTCCAGGTTGTAAAAAACGGTAATACCCTTTTAACGTCAGAATATGATGTGCCTACGAAAAATGGGTACAGGATTTATTTTGGTGACTACTGGGCGAAATAATTGGTTCAAATGTTTCTCTAAGGGGAGGAGCCATGGAAAAACCCATTTGTCACAAATATGTGAAATGACTGACCCCTAGTGGCCAAAAAGACTTTGCTAGCTCAATTTTTTTACAGTGTAATAATGAGATAAAACACTCCCATAAACCCAAATTAGCTCATCTTGGTGGCGTAGTATTTTAAATATTTTCATCCCTGATCACTTTCTCTACATAAACTGTGAGACTGTTTTCTACTTTGTACAACAACTTATATCTCTACTGTCATTTGTTCCAGATGTTAAATGCCTTCTGGAACCTTGGCATTTATTACAATGGGTTTATTTTTACATCATGTATTCACTAATGCGGGTTTAAATGTCTGGATGACGTCTAGTTCTCATGTAGACACCCCTTTTCATCTCTTCTTTTATAATTTCTTTCGCTCGCTCCCCTTCCCTATCCTTGCTGTCAGGGGATAATACCATGTTGCACCAGTGTCACCAAGTGTTAATACCTTAGCTGTCATCACAAAATCCCACGTCTCCTGCCCCTTCCCCTCTCCGCCCCTATTCACATCAAAGGTTACTGCACCTCTACCCCTCCACCCCCTTTGATAAAGACAACTATTAGTAAAAGGCAGCCAGACAGACTGACAAACAGACAGTTATATAGATAGATGCTTTCCATTTTCCCCGGAGATCAGCGCTGTACCACACACAGACAGGCACACAGGGGGATTATTTGGGAAAATTCCAGGGCATTTGTTCCAGAGTGGCACCGCGGGCCTCTGAACACCGGCGATTCAGCTAATGTCACTGTGTGAAAGCATCAATCTGTCAACAAAACCCTACTTTGTGGGTCAAAAGGCTTTCAGCATTGCAGCGAAAGACAGGAGGAAAAAAAAAAAAAACAAGGGCTCCACATTTCTCCAATGAGTAAGAGAAAGAGGCCTCGAGTGAGTCTGAAAAGAGAAAATTGTTACCATTACCTTGGAAAAGGCAAAGAAAGTACAGAGCAGAAGAAAAAAAAATCTCCATGAGAAGGAATAATCAAGATGGTTATTTTTTTTTACCGGATACCGCTGCTCCCTTGCATTATCAAAATTGATCGTGCCTATAATTTTACACGGGGAGACACTGAGAAAGAAAGAGGTGCGGAAGGCCCTATTGTTGGGCCGGCACATATCAAACACAGAGATATTGTAGCAGTTAAGTGGCAATTTTGTTGGGTGCAAGCAGATTTTTCTTTTTTCCACCATCAGAGTGATGCAGTTCTTTGCTTTTTTAGTGACTGTAACTGGTTGAGGGGGCTCAAAGACCTAATCACACTCACATAACCCTCTTTTTTGTTTGTCTGCTGCCTGTTTCATGCTGATTTTGGCATTCACGTGTATCCGTATTGGCCTTGTTCACACTGTACATTAACCTGTTGCTAAATGTAAATACCTTTTTCTTTTCGGTGTTAAGCCGGGGCATGTAAAGTAAGGTAAGATGGGAGGTTTGCGTAGGAATTAAATGAAAACTTAAAACAAAAGGAAGAAAAAAATAACGGAAGGGGCTTCATTTTGCAGAGGAGGAGGAGACAAAGCAAGAGAGGTGACATCAACTAAAGAAACAAAGATATAATTGTGAGCGACACGCACATGAACCCGCCTGCAGACACACACCTCTCTGCCCTCCAGGGGTACACTATCTGCAGCAGGAAGTCCCACGCAGACACTTCCTGTCGGTCCCAGGAACAATGGCTATTGTCGTGGGCCGAGCCACTCCGATATGCCGTGACCTCACCTCCACGTCTACGCGGCCGACAATAAATCCTCCACCTTTAAATGGAACAGGCGATGACAGATTAACAAGGTAACGGCGCCGAAACCATAAAAACAAAAACAAAAAACAGCTTCTGGGTTAAATAGGAACGCTGCAAAAAAGACGTTTGTTTCGTGTATTTTTCACTTTTCATATACTTTCTCAGCCAAAAAGTGAAACGTTCATCCAGTCTTTACTGTCTCCTTTTATGGTGGAGACCAGAGTTTGGGTTCTTGCCATAGCCTTCAACACTTTCCACTTTGTATGGACACAACAGCCACAAGACTTTTCACAAATTGTCTATAAAGACGGATGAACACCCCACGAGGGCACCAAAAGGTTTGCTTACGAGCGGTTTTGAAGCTCAGTGTGGTGGTCCCGGCTGTCGGCATCTTGACGGTGCCTCAATTCACCTAACTCCCGGAGGAGGTGGAGCATGAGGTGGGCAGATGAAGCCTAGGCAAAACAGCTAGTGTCCTGTGATGGGGCACCCACTACTTTTTAAAGCAGTCATCTCTGGCATTAGCTGAATTCAACAGAACTGAATACGCTTTCACAAACTTTAACTGTATACCTACTGTCAAGGGCATGGTAGTTGGGAGAAAAGGGGTCCTGACTACCCAGGGCCCGAGTAGGGAGAGGGCCCATGAAAAAATTTTTTTGCTCGCACACCTCGTGCACTGGCATGGATAGGGGCCCACTGACATCAAGAGTGTACAGGGCCCAGAATTTGGTGCTACAGCCCTGCCTACTGTTCCACAACCTTACTGTTTCCATAACGTCATTCATAAACCAAACTGATGTTAAGGAATTAAATAATATAAACTGTCACTGAAGGATTTTTGTGTGTTTCCTGCAACATATTAAATGCCAGTTATAATAAAAATACTGCCATCTCCAGTTTAGATTGACCATGCTTTCTCGTCCACAATGTAATTTTCTTATGTTTTCCTCTCATTTCATTTTGGTGATTGTTTAATCTTACAACAAGCATGATGTCCAAAGGCATCCAAATGTTTTCAGTTTACAACTTAGAGCTGCACAGTACGCTCGCTGCGCGCAATGTGATCATGATGAAGTGAGTTCATATGGAGCTTGCATACTTGCACAGAAGGGATGAACCAGACATAACACACACCAGACAACCCGGGGATTCAAACTTCTGTGCCGTGGCGTGGAATGGATAGAGAAACTCCAGATAACATATTGAGGGAGAGACAGAGAGAAAGAAAGAGCATTGTGTTCATTAATCAGCTGTTGACACTGCTCCAGTGGCCTTTGTGGAGTGGGAAATAATGGAACACAACCAAGCTCCCTTACCTTATGTTTAGCATGATCCTCGAGGGTGTTAGAAAAAGGGTTCCAACATTCGACAGTGTTTTTTTTTGTGTGTGTGTGACACTTCGCAAGTGTGTGCGTGTGTGTTTCAGCATCTCTTCGTCCCCATCTGTACAGAGCAGCTGCTGTCAGGATGCTTCTGGGGATTAAACGCCTCTCTCAAACACAGTCTGCCCCCCCTCCACCACCACCCATTCACATCTTCTTCACCTTTCCACCTTCTTCCATCTCTCCTTCTTTCATTATTTCATCTCATTGCCAGGGCCGACTCCCCCATTTGTCTCCACCCTCATACTTTAAAGTCTCAATGCGCAATTGTTGTTCAGCACCATGCCTGCCCGTATGTCAGAATCCATTCAGCCTGCATCCCTTACACCAAGGGTTGCATGTAATAACGGAAGTTTTGAGCTTTAGAGCTTGCACTAATCAACAACATTTTTTGGAAATAATGGGTGAAATAGTCATGTGAAATATAAAAGATGTCTATTGTTGTGACCACAGAGCAGTGAATCACACAGAATCCACCTTAGCCTCTTTCAGCTCATTGTTTTGATTTCACGGTCCACTTTTGGCTCAGTCATAGTCGTCTCATCAACCATGTTCCTGGACGCAGCAAGCTCTAATACACATACCAAAACTCTACTTGTCCAGCAATGGCCAAATCCAACTCCTTTACAATCATGTTAGAATGTTAAACAAGCTGCTACAGAAGAGGAATGAGATAAAAAGTTCCTCCAGATAAAAAGTTCCTCTAGACTGTCTGCATGCCCACTGCAGCTTGAAGGCAAGTAAAGATTAGGCAAACTGGTTTGCTGATGAATGAAAAAGTGAGGGCTCCATACATAGGTCAAAAAATCTGAAAGAGCTTGTAAAATCCGTTTGCAGAGATTATCTGTGAGATAAAATGATGCGAGAACTCAGAGTTCTGCGAGCTCCATCACCAAAGTTCCTCTACTTCTGCAAAGTGCAAGTACCAGAGCTTTTTGGGAGGGTAAAGAAATTACCCCTGAACCTAATGTAGAGACTGGTCCCAGCGGTGGAACTTCACCGTCAAAGGTTCCTTGTTCCTGGGGAGAGTTCCTGTGGTGGAAATGTGTCTTTAGGTAATGGAAAGTTAAAACATGGAGTTCATTCTATTTATATACACCATCAAACCAATCTGCTCCCTGCCTTATGATCACTAGCTCCATATACAATGACGCAGATTTAAGTTATAGCTGCCTCTGTGTTTTCTAAGGATGAGCTTAAATAAAACACAGCCACTGTGAAGGATCTAAAGGTTTAGCGCGTGGACAGTTGCATGTTTGTGACAAAAACTGCGCTTGACAGAAAAAGAAGTGAATTCCGCATGTGTGCAGTGCGTGCGAGAGCATGGCTGGAGGGGTGAGTGAGTTTTATCCTACTGTCAGAGGGAATGTGTCAGATTTCTACTCCTTTGTTCCTTGTCGCCCGAGCCTTGTCGTTATGTCTATCCGCCTGTGTGTGTGTTTGCCTGCCATCCCTGTCGGCTTTAGTTATTAGTCACTGGCTCTGTCGAGAGGCGCCTTTTTCTCCCCCCTCCCTCCTCCCCAAATAGTTTGGAAGTCATAAATCCATAAGCAGACAGATGTAAGCTGGCGACCAAATACAGACATATATTAGGCATTCCCCTGGATCCAGCAAGCTGCTTGATGGGACATAAATGCAATCATATCCTTTCTCCCAAATCCCTCAGAGCTTTCACATTCTCCCTTCACCACCGCTGATAGACTATTAAGATACAGATGCTACTGTGTATCCACTACACTACGTCTGTGGAGATAATTCTCATGTATACCATATGTCTTCTCTTAAATTTCGATACACTGCATCTCCTCTGAAGTGCTGATAAGACATTTGAGCGGAATACAGAGAGCACTGTGGCGACGTGTGGGCTGCAAAAGCGCTGGAACGGCTGCAAAGAAAAAAGCAGAATGGAGCAGAGAAACTGAGTGAGCACATTTGGAAATAGCTTATTCAGAGGAGCGCGTAACAATCAAAATGGAAACTGAGGTGATTTTTCTCTTTAGGTAATCTGTCGCCGCATGAGAACGAGAACAAGAGCGCTCGCATCCTGCCCGCCACCCAAACTGCAAACCCTTTGAAGTCATTACACCCCCTATTACTGTAATTGAGTTTGAGAATAATACCAAATGCTTCAATAACACCAGATTATGAATTCATTATGATATGCTACAATAATGCCGGCCAGATGCTGCCATTTTTTTTTTTGTCCGGCCCGGCGAATGTAATCCAAACTGGACATCTGACAATGGTGGTTCTCATAACCTTTGTATGACTTTGAACAGGTTTTGGATTTGATTCATTTGCAAAAAAATACTAATTAAACCGAAAATGAAAAGGAAATCAAAGCAGGCTGCAGTTTGATGACTGCAGGTGGACAAAAATAATAGAAATTTTAAAAGTCTGGTTATTTTGATCACTTTGGAACTCTATCATGTGTTATATTCCCTTTATGAAATCTGGACGTTTGTCACTTAAGTCTTTTGAAAGTTCATATTTTCATGCGTAAATAGATGAAGAACACCTGGCTGAAAGCTTAGGTCACCAATTCGTGCATCGTAGTAAATGCACAGTAAAGCAATTCACTGAAATAGTTGTATTGTATTGTGCAATCCTGATGTACTGTACCTAAAACAGTGTCCAGTTAGACACCAATATTAGTTTTTTTCTATCAAATTAAATGACATTCTTGACTAAGTAAGACCTCCTGAAGCACAAAGACATTTTTAGTCCATTTATAACCAATCATGAGCACAACTGAACAGAAAAGAGGAAATCATATATTTAAAAAACACCCTAAAAAGAAGTCTAACTTATTTTGTTTCATTAAAAAAAAAGAACATTTTTGTTAATAGTTCTCGGCTCCTACATTCTTGTGCAAGCGTGCGCCTACTTCCTCAAACTGCGCCGTGTTTTTCTCCTCAGATGAGGTAAACACGCAGAGGCAGCAGCTTTTCGAGCATCTGCTAATAATACTAATAGGAGAAGTTCAGTTCCACTGTGTCACGGCTGCCTGGTGTCTGCTCGCAGGCACACAGAGGTGGTGCTGGAACAGGAAGCGCCGCCTTGACCCCTGCTTCCTCCATTGCGCCTTGTTTATGTTCCAACGACTTCCTGCATTTCTCTGTCATTTCTCAGGCTTGGAATAGCCCGGCCCGGCGGATGGACATATCATGATATATTTGCCTTGCAGAGCGCATTTGGGCAGGGACACCAGCACACGCTGAAACGAGAGCCACTTCCTAATAAGAGTAGAGTGCTGCGGTGTAATTGTAATGTTAGTTTTCAGTCACTAGAGGGTGGTTAAGCCTGAGCTATGTGAGCGAGAATCAACGGCAGGGACATTCTACATGACAGGAGGTAAGATTAATGACTTGTTTCACTAAATTATCTCCCCTCTGTGAGAAATGCTCTTGGAATTCAAGCTAAACGGGAAATGTATATGCAGTGACACAGATATGTGAGGGAAATTAGTGTTTTAATGTAATAATGAGAAATTATTTTATTTGTTTTTGCAGTTTTCACTAAAATCCTACTAAAAGTCAATTCAGGTGCTGTAGTTTTTAGCCAAGAGAGGATTCGCTTGTGCTTACAAATACTGCCTAGTGTCTTTGGTTTAGGTTGGTCTTCAAAAAACAAGAAAAAAAAGGCTGTTTTTTTTTGGAGTGGCCCCGTGGCGCAGGACTGCGGGGTGAAGACCCATCCGTGTTGCCCCAGCAGGGTGTCATTTGGCCAGGCTCTTAAGCTCCAGCCCCCAGGGGTCTGGCACAAGCTGCCAAATGCTGAGAAGGTAGCCGCGCTACAAGCGACTCAAAGCAGTTCCAGGCAAAGAGTAATACATGTTCAGTGTGTGCGCCTCTTGCTCTCTGTAATAACATAAAAGACTCGTCGCCAAGCTATTTTTAGGTCGAATATTTGAGAAAATCAGGAATCAAACCATAACATTGAATTTTACACATTTTATGTGCAATTTCATTTCTCTGTGAGGATTCCGGGACACATTGTTGTGCCCTGAAAATTTTGATGGATGATAAAAGTTGCATGCCATCATAAAAACCTTGGGAAACGGCCCGAGAGGTCAAAACCAATTTTGTGTCTTCGAGAAAAGAGAGGAAATTGACAATAAGAGCATCAAATTGAGCATTAAAAGTTGTGCTGGTACAGCGGCCCAGGCTTCCTGATTCCCATCCCTCCCACTCGGCCGCGTGCACGCACAAACACACGGCAACATGCATCAAATTATGTGAGGAAGGGGAGGGACGGGGATAGGCCTTCACATGATCTTGATTGAGAGCAGCTTTAAACAAATTAGGGCGAAAGACCAACAATAATTTTGGAAAAATTCCCAAACAAACCCAAATATATGGCATATTAGCCGGATGGCTTTGTGCTTCTATTAGAGTTCGAGGCTGTGGTCGGGATCTCAGAAATGCTGGGATCATGAGTTCACAGCACTCACAGGCACCAAGCTCTACCACAAATCCAAACCCTAAAAACAAATAAATCCATTAAATAATAATAATAAAAAATAATAATTCATTTAGCCCTTCAGTTACAATTTATAGATTCTTTCTGAAAAAAGTGTATTTCTAGCTTCCCTAATATAAGTACCCCACTGTATCTAACATTTCTAGAGAACATTAAAACAAGACCTGTAAAATGACACTTATCGCATTATTCCTAAAGTTTTAATGCCAATTTAAAGTCCTTTGGCAGTAAAATTATGGTCACAAAACACAAATTGTATGCTCTTAACTTGGCCTCAAAACAAAGTCAAAACAATACAGAGGACATGACGTTATTGTCCTCAGGGGAAAGGTCCTGCAAACAGACCAACAGCTCTGGTCTACTGGGAATTGTAACGGTGATTTTTAACAGCGTTAACCATCTTTTTGATTCTAAATGTATTGGGAATACATGATGCACAGCATTTAATCAATGTGTCTGACTGAGGTAGAGCTCATATATATATTGACAGGTGGCTTACTGTAATTCACTATTTAACAATTAATCATATATCCTAGGCCTCATTTCATCATGATGAGGTTTTAAAGGCTTAATCTGCTCTGTAGTACCAGATAAATGTAGAGTAATAAATGGTATAATATTCCCCAATAAAATATTGGTGACAAATTTTTCAGTACTGCAGCATCAAGTTAAAATACTCCATACAGGTGCACTTATGTGCAGTATTCGAATTTTGTCACAAAGTTATGCAATCACAAAACATGCGGGAGATGTATTTGTGTATATTACGATGAAAAAGACAGGAATTAAGACAAAAAATCCTGACAGATCTTAAAAATAAGTACTGTCGGATTAAAGGGCCAGAAATTCTTACAAAATACAAAGAGTTAAAAGTCAGATCAGACTGGCAATCTGTCCAGGTCGTACCACGCCTCTCACCCAATGACAACTGGGATAGGCTCCAGCCCCCCAGGGAACCTCCAGAGAACAAGCGGTTACAGAAGATGAATAAATAGTCAGATCTAGAAGTTACAGTTCAGGGAGAACGTCTAAGATCCAAGTTATCACTGAATAAACCAGCAGTTTTGTTATTTTATCAGCCTTCCGTCAGCACATGCAGCTGAACTGAACTGAACTGAATTGGTAAAAAAAAAGTATGAAGTTAACTCACGCATATGTAGAAATGCAAAGTCAGAGAGACTGTTCCCTGAGCTACCTTGCTGCTAAACAGTAAAAAGAGGAGAATGAATTTGGATTGACATTCCAGTTATTGCTCTTGACATTCGAGCATCGTCCAGGCGCATATGTGCAGTAAAAGCCGCACCTAGGGGAGGTTGTGCACGTGTGTGTGTGTGTGTGTGTGTGCGCGCTTGTGTGTTCTGATGAGCTAAGCGCAGCTGAGGACAGACAGTGAATGAATAATAAAGTGTGTCAAACCTGACCTATGCGGTCACTCTATTTAGACTTTCCCTTGTTTGACCGCCCAGCCTCCTCTCCCGTAGCACACACGCACAAAGACAAAGCCTCTTGTGTGAGCTAACTTTAGAGTAAGGAG
The DNA here is from genome assembly GCA_030220025.1 of Chelon auratus. NCBI lineage: Eukaryota > Metazoa > Chordata > Actinopteri > Mugiliformes > Mugilidae > Chelon > Chelon auratus. The sequence continues at coordinate 2,103 of JASGAT010327809.1, read as the reverse complement.
ACGCCAGTGAGTGCCTTTGTTTTTCCAGCTTTAACATACAGCAACTATTGAACTGTGAAAGTGAGTTGGACAGGGATCAACCATATAATATAGTTTTGACAGCCTCTGAAGCGCATCCGCTTTGCCCCCGCGCTTTAGCTGATTGCCCCTGAGCCCTTTTTCTCCTCTGCACAGGCATGCTGTGGCATTTACAAGGTACAGTGGGCAGCAAAACACACATTAGAAACAAGTAAGCATACATGGATGGGTAGAGAGAGCGAGAGGTACAGTGAATGAGGCATAGGGTGAATCATTTTATAAGGTTGACTGAAACCGTTATGCAGTAGTAGCCTGAATAAAATGTTTGGTAAACTATGATTTGTAGCTGGTGACCATCATAAGTCAAAAACAAATGTAGACCTTTATACAGATAATGAACTGAACACTGGCATAAAGTTATATTTTAATGTAGCTTTCAATCTATTCCTAACTCAAGACAATGATAGTAAAACATAAAATGTCAAGGCGATGGTCTGAAATAACATCCACAACAGCTTAATGATCTTATAAATAAGTGTGGTGGGCACTAAATGAAATTTATTAAACACAATCTACAGTCACAAATTTAAATCTGGATCAAAAACATGTAAGACTTGCTTTTGATTTGAAAATTGATATTTGCTGCCAGCTGGTAGAACAATTAAAGAACTCTACATTTCAGCTTTCAAAATAAGAGCAGTGGGAACACATCTAGCCTTCCTCTGATTCAGATTCTTGTTGAGCTGAATTCCCCCTTTCTTTTTTATTTTATTAGACTTTTTTAAATTTATTTTTTACTGAAAAGTTACTAAGACAAAATAACCGTTTATTATCAATGGTAGGTTACTAGCAATATCCATTGTCTTGAGTAAACGTGTAAAAATCATTGACTGTATAAAATGGCTTAATTTCAAATTTCTGATCAGGCACACTCAGGTGTGTCGATATGGTGAGTGACGTTAGGTTCAGCCAATGAGCGAGCGAGGAGAGAACGATACTGACCAATAGAGAAGCGAGGGAGCGGGGCAATTCGACGTGCGCTAAACAGGCACGTGACGAACAGGTTTGGAGCACTGACCTTGCTAGTTGCTACGTGGTCGCTAGTTGCTAGTTTTGAACACGGTTTTGAAGCGGCTATGCTGAAAGGGGGGTGAGTCCTCAAAAGATTTAGCTAACTTTTAACATATAGGTAAATGTGTGCGTCTACACCGAGCAGGTGTGAGTTAAAATGCCCATTGTCCACTTTTATGACATTCGTGCTCACAATAAGTTTAGCCTCCAAACGACGCTAGATAATTATCATTATTAGCATCATATTATTGTTAGAGGTTGCAGCTAGGTGTAGTGCGAGATGGCTGCTAACACATTTTACTGGGTGTTTGGTGCACGGCAAATAACGTAGGCCTACGTTGAAATGGTGGGTGATGAGAGCCGTGAGAATCAACCAAACTGTAAAGTTGTAGGCTGGAAATTCAAGAAGGAATTAACTGAAAGAAGCTACGCATGTACACTATAAAACAGTGACTCTGAGGTTTCTTTCCAAAAAATAAAAACAACACAGAACACATATTCCAGAAGCAGCTGTAATACTTGCCTTCAAATGTATTTAAGATGTGAGAAATCATTTTACGCAAAATGCTTGCTGTTCAAGTGGTAATGCTAGCCTTAGGTCATGAGAGAACCACAGCTGGGCAACCGTTAGTGTCTAGGCTAACGATTCAGCAAGTTAACATTGATGGATATCAACGCTTTCCTCTGACACATTATAAAAAGACACTCTATGATAGTATATTACCATTTATCCACAGAAAAAGGAACTTCCTTTTTGGAAAAGGTCGGCAAGCATGACACAACTTGAGCACATGTCCATTTTAAAGTTTTGAAATAATCAAGAAGGGGGCATTTTTATGGCCTTTTATTACAAACACGGAAATGCTACTCCGTTTGATGGCAGCAAAAGGCCTTTGGAATAGGCGCGTTAGACTTGATGCAGATCTGTCTGAGTCTGACTTGACGTGATGCATGCTGGGTTGTTATGCTCATAGATCTCGAATATGATTGGTTAAAATGAACTTGTTCTACCCA
>JASGAT010327797.1:0-13976 GCA_030220025.1 Chelon auratus | reverse complement strand
GGCTAAAAAGATTCACCGCGCCAGGAAGGGTGAAGGCAATCGGGTCGGCCGGACCTGCCATGAGGTGTCCCTTATTTTTTTTTCAGGGAGTTGGCAACCCTAGTATGGGGCATGATGCCGCATGCAAGATTAAGAGTCAATATTTACGTCAAACATGACATTATACACAAAGTGAAGCACATTTACTCACCAAACAACGTTTTCTCATCAGTGATAATCAGTCGGTAGTTGTCGGGATGACTGTCCAGGTGCGGGTATAATAAATGGGCGGAGTTTACAAATTAACAGCTTAGGTGTTAGGTTCAGAGCTCGTCGTAAAAATGAAGAGAGTTAAATGTGTTGCATTGACACTTACAGAGTTAAATCACAAACACTCCATTCTGACACTCTATTTTACCACCAACTATTTGTCCTCAGAGAGTTAATACATTTAACTCTACAAAGAGTAAAATTAACACTACACTTGCTAAAATTTCGCCAACACCAGAATTTTAACTCTGTAGCATTTGCTGTGATCACTCTACTGCTAATACAAACAAAAAAACTGTGAAATTTTGGTGATTTACTGTTCTTTTAACAGAACTATACAGTTTTCCTAAAATACAGCATTGTTCCGCTAATCATTCATCCAAACCTTCTAAATCACGGTATCACAATGTAGTTTTTGCAATCTGGGAAATCCCGGATTAACCCGAACTACACATCGGAAACTGGATCTGTTCAGGTGGTGGAGAGGTGGTTAGCACTGATGCCCCACAGCGTGAAGATCCCAGGTTCGAATCCATGGGCCGACTGGGCTTTTCTGTGTTTGCATGTTCTCCCTGTGTCTGCGTGGGTTCTCTCCAGGTACTCCGGCTTCCTCCCGCCATCCAAAGACATGCTGGTTAGGTTCATTGGTGATTCTAAATTGGCCGTAGGTGTGAGTGTGAATGGTTGTCTGTCTCTCTGTGTTGACCCTGCAATAGACTGGAGACCTGTCCAGGGTGTACCCCCGCCTCTCACCCGATGAGAGCTGGGATAGGCTCCAGCAGACCCCGCAACCCTTAACAGGAATAAGCGGTTACAGAAGATGAATGAATGAATGAATTACATGCTGATCTGTTCTTTCACAAAGCACATAGTTTGTAGATTTTGTGAAGGCTGATAATGTATTTTTTTTAAAAAACAGTTGACTGTAAAGTATTGTGAAAGTAATCTTAACAAACAGTAAATGCTGTATTTTTCAATAACAGCACAAAACTGTAAGTTATAGTGACAGTAAAAATATGTTAATTTTACAGTAACATATTGGCAACCCTGCTGCCAGTTCTTTACTGTTTTACAGGAATATACTTACAGGAAAAACAGTGTACTTATTGCATGAGGGTTTTGGGAAATACTCCTATCAGAGCTGTATTTTCAACAGCATATTTTACAGTATATCAGTAGAGTTTATGTCCGAAAAATTACATTTTCTGAAGTGAATATAAGATTTGGGAATCTAAAGCCAACATTATTTACAAGATGTGGGGGAATCAACTATGAACACTGACATTTTAGAACAGATCATTATCTGTTCTAGTTGTAAGATATCAGTGATCTGTGTACCTACATAAGCACCGATTCCAGCAACCCAGATCGTTGGCACACAGCCACTTACCTTCCACAAAAGGGAGCGAGTGTCCTTGTTGGCGAGGAAGATGTAACTGCAACACCCACTGCTTAATTCCAGCTGGAGGCTTTTATTCCATATCACTGCCTTCTGTTTCCATTTACCCTTTTAGTCAATCCATCCTCTCAACTGCTCATAGCGCTCAGGGTTATTTTTGCTAATGTACCTGATTTTTGTATCTGTAGAATAAGCACAAGAGGCTTTTGGATGTGCTGCCTCTCCTTGCATCCACATCATTCAGAGCTGAATGGATAATGTGTGAATGACATTACAAATTATTTGAATTGAAACAGTCATTGGAGCTAAGCCCTTATCGTGCAGACACAAGTGCGAAGCTCCTCCTGAAAAGTGACTCTTAAACAGAAGAGCTCTCAATCTACCCAAAAGCACATGCAGATATAATGTAGGTGCAATTTAGAGAAGTATGACATTGAATTCATTTACAAATCTTGTATCTCCCATATGCCCATTTGCTGTGTGACAGGAGATCAAGCCCAGACAAATGTCATAGAACATGTTAGCTTTTAAAAGTTCTTGTGCTATATTTCACTGACAAACAACGACTTCCTACCCCTCTGACACCTATTTCAAGTGCGGAAATAATTGACCCTGTGTTTTGGTTTGAGTGTTTAGTCATTGGAATCTGGGTGTGATAAAATAAATATAGTGATAACTTGTTTATGTTGTCTTTTGAACACACACAAGTTGTTAAAGACACATTTTTCAAACAACAGTAGTTTTGAAGGAAAGGTTTTCTATCAGTAACACCATACGTTAACTGACAGCATACACTATTTCTTTCCAACAAAATGTACAGTCTCTCAGTACAATATTCACTTGTGAGTTGTGCGCCTTGGGTCCCTGTCTTCCACCATATACAGTGGGTACGGAAAGTATTCAGACTCCCTTAAGATTTTCACTCTTTGTTATATTGCAGCCATTTGCTAAAATCATTAAAGTTCATTTTTTTTCCTCATCAATGTACAAACACCACCGCATTTTGACAGAAAAATACAGAAATGTAGCCATTTTTTGCAAATTCATTAAAAAAGAGAAACTGAAATTTCGCATGGCCATAAGTATTCAGACCCTTTGCTGTGACACTTTAACTCAGGTGCTGTCCATTTCTTCTGATCATCCATGAGACGGTTCTACACTTTCATTGGAATCCAGCTGTGTTTTATTTAACTGACTGGACTTGATTAGGAAAGGCACACACCTAGCGATGTAAGACCTTACAGCTCACAGTGTATGTCTGAACAAATGAGAACCAGGAGGTTTAAGAAACTGCCTGAAGAACTCAGAGACAGAATTATGGCAAGGCACAGATCTTTCCAAGGTTACAAAATAATTTGCACAGCTGCACTTAAGGTTCCTAAGAGCACAGTGGCCTCCGTGAAGGGAAGACATTTGGAATGACCAGAACTCTTCCTAGAGCTGGCCGTCCGGCCAAACTGAGCAATTGGTGAAAGAGGTAAAGGAGAACCCAATGATCACTGTGACTGAGCTCCAGAGATGCAGTGGGGAGATGGGAGAAAATTCTAGAAAGTCAACCATCACTGCAGTCTTCTAGCAATCTGGTCTTTATGGCAGAGTGGCCTGATGGAAGCCTCTCCTCAGTGAAAAACACATGAAAGCCCGCATAGAGTTTGCTAAGGAACACATGAAGGACTCCCAGATCATGAGCAAAAAGATTATCTAGTCTGATGAGACCAAGATTGAACGTTTTGGCCCTAATTCCAAGCGGTATGTGTGGATGGCTGTCCTCCAATGGTCACCATCCAACCGGACAGAACTAGAGAGGATCCCCAAATCCAGGTGTGAAAAACTTGTTGCATCATTCCCAAGAAGACTCATGGCTGTATTAGCTCTAAAGGGTGCTTCTACTCAATACTGAGCAAAGGGTCTGAAAACTTGAGACCATGTGATGTTTCGGTTTTTGTTCTTTAATAACTTTGCAAAAATGTCTACATTTCTGTGTTTTTCTGTTAATATGGGTGAGGGGAAAATGAACTTAAATGATTTTAGCAAATGGCTGGAATATGACAAAGAGAGAACATTTTAAGGAGTTCTGAATACTTTCTGTACACACTGTACATGTATTGTGTTGTTGATGTTGTTGTTTTAATCTAACCAGAGTCAGATCAAGTAGTATTTACATGGTCATTAGGAATTAATATTATCCCACTGAAAGGATTATCAAATGTTCCACAGTGGAAATTTTACAAAGCTTATGTCTTTCTGTTCCCTTATCTGCGACCATCTTCACATACAGATGTTGAGATTAACTGTGGGTTGACTTATGCAGATGCGGGCGCACTGTAATTCAGACATCAAACTGACAGCAGGGCAATCTGAGGTGTTCAACCAACTGTGCTGCTGTCACAAGCTTAGGCCTGGCTTTCTTGATGCAGATACAACTGATGTAAAATAAATAAATAAAATAAAATACAAAGAAGAAGGTGCTAGCTGGTGCAAGTGTGAAGATCTCATCTGTCAGATTGGACTCCAATAGAAGCGCAGGTACAATTATTGGAATGTAAGTGTGAAAGACACCTTAAGATGTTCCATGTCAAGGATTTAATTGCTTGTATGTTACACCCTCTGATCTGTGTATGAGTGTGTGTGTCAGGTGCTTTTGTACATTCACCACTATGACAGTTAAATATGCAGATGATATGTCAGGATTTAATTGTTCGCACTATGACGCTCTCATCTTCAAGCTGATTTGACTCCACTGCAGCAGTAAAAGTTCCTCAGCGGGAACCGTATATGACAGCCTCATCTATTTGCTATAATTATCCAGTATGAAACTGTCATTTAATCACAATGTTTTCTTTTTTTATAAGTTTAAATTTTAATGTAATTGAAATTAGAAGGAAATGGTTTCAGTTATTATACTCAAGTGCATCAGTCCAAATGTGCATGAAAGAGGTTGTCAGGATTGCGGGAAAATTCACTCTTGTTGTTCACGTCATATGTTATTGTACTGTATGTCCTTGAATTTCTAGAAGAGGCAAATAGAGTTGGATAGATGGCCTTTTTGCATCTGTTCTGTCAAGCAACACAAAGTTTATATCTGTCATGGCGATGAGTCGAAAATAACGCATGCTGAAGATTTATGTAACGGCCACATTCACAGTTTTGTTGAAAGTTTAGAGTCTCATCCTGTCCTTTCTCCAGCATGAAACATAATGGTAAGACTACCAACATGAGGCAGCAAAGAGGTTTAAGTCACACCGGGACTTAATAGACCTTTATTCGCTTACAGTATACAATGTCTGTCAATATAGATCTCTTGCACAAGGTGACAAGGGTGTTGACCAATAAGCAATACAAAGAAAGCTATTAAGTCTTTACATTACATTCAAAAACAAGCAATATACAGTATATGTATTTAATTAATGGTTTTGTGCATTAAACTTTCATTAAATGTTCTTCTATCTGCACTCAGTACAGGATTAACATCAGATACTGCATGTTTGATAGTGACGGAGACAGAGCCAATAATGTCCTATTTCATTCATCTCAAATGCTAATCCCCTGAGATCTGGCCTTGTTCATAAAAAACTATATGCTTTTAAATGCCAGAAATCCATCACTGACACAAGGCCTCAAACTCCGCAATAATATTTATTGCATTAAAACACTGATAACTGAGGTCAACGCAAATGTCCTTCACCGCAAACCTCAAGGTTAATCAGATTTGTTTAGAGTTACAAATAAGTGGATTTTACATAACCAGGAAATTCAATATCCACCAGGTAAAGTATCTCTCTCAGTGCGAGTGTTATATAATTCTACTAATCTCTATGGGTCTTTTGCGTTTCTTCAGCCAACACACTGACAACACACACACACAAAAGCATGCACACAGCCCTACCTTGGGGGTGTGTGATACATGCAGTCAGGCCTGATAAATGAAAGTGTCTAGGAAGAGGAATGAGTTGGTGCCTTGACCTCCCTCCTGGCATGGGCATCCTTCTCCAGACTGCCTTATCACCAGACAAATGGTCACAATGGTACACACATCACTCCGTGGAAGAAAAAAAAAAACAAAAAACATGCACTTCTAAAGTAGTCCACTAAGTATTCAAGCCATCAGCCTAAAAAATGTCCAAGATCATACAGGAAGGACATGCTGCTTTTCTTTTAAAGGATATCACTACAAACTATTTCAGATAAATTGTCTGAACCATTCTCCAGTCCCAGCAGAGTTAATCTGACTACAGGAAATAAAAAACTGCACAAACATGGATTTTAAATTGCACTCCATTCAAATATTTTTGTATTTAAGAGAAAGTTTTTCAGTTACTGGATTCTTAAGAAAACTTCTCTCTTGGGTAGGTTGTTTTAAGGGTGAATTAAGCCTACTCTGGTAGAGCCCTCTCTAAAACACAATCATTATAGCTGAAAGTCTTAGAAGTACTTAACCTTACGAAAAAAAAACTCAGAAAAGAAGAAGAGTTCTCTCAGTTGATTCAATTTGTTCCATTCTTAACATTTTAAATTGTAAATGTTCACTGTACTTCATAATATGTCTGCAGAATTTCCTGCATTCTGGTTTCCCTCCCGTTTTACCTTTGTCCTACCTGAAACAATAACAGGGAAATGGGTTTACATCTCATTAATCATAATAGTGCTGATATCTGACACTGTGCACTATTTTATAGCCAAGTCTAACTTTTCATCTGCTATCAGATTGTATCGACTAAAGCAGGACTACACAAGTATTCATCCCTGAATTCACCAGACTCAGGAATCGGTGGAGAAATCCGGTCCAGGCGTTCGGCCCAGATTATTTGATAATGTGAGGTATTTATATATTCGCTCTCTCAAACCGCTTGCAGACCCTTTGGGGGTCTGCAAAACATATTTAGGATTTAAAAGACCCTCTATTCACTGAGTGTCTTGAGTGTTTGGCGGTTAGCAAACCAGCTTGCAGGTCCATTCCTGCTGTACCAGAGTGTGGATTTAGGACAAGGTGTTGCACCGCAATATCTGTTTGGTTTACATCCACTTGGAGATGTGTGATAACATGGAGTAGTGCATTCAATGCTCCCTGATCTGGCAGGGTAATCTAACAAATATTTTAAAACTGTTTTATCCTCAGGTGTCCTTTATGTGTAATGCCTACTCATAGTGAAGGACAGAGTAAGTGTGTGTATATATGAAAGAGTGATGGCTGGCAGTTTGTTCACCTTTCACATTTAATCATTTATCTCTCAGATGGATCAATACAAAAAAATCAGCATTTTGACTGAATATGTTTGTGTGGATGTGCACCTGGAGTACATCTTTGCGTACTCCGTGTGATAGTTTATTCCTGCTGTCTTTAATACGCTCTCATTGTAAACTTTGAAGTCATAAAAGGTTTGACTTACGATGCCTGTCCCTTTATTTGTGGCGGCACTGAATGTGTACAGACTGTGACCCTCTGTTTGAGGACTGCTCCATCTCAGTCAGAATGCTCAGCGTGGCACGTTAAAAATGCTCCCCCTGGCCAAAACTCAAATTTGGAAAGGTTCCATTGCTCTTCCCTGGCCTCGCCAGTAATTGAAAGAGGCCGCATGAGCCATTATTACGTAAATATGTGTGCAGAGGAGACAGGAGAAGAGATCAAATAAAACTATCTATCTATCTATCTATCTATCTATCTATCTATCTATCTATCTATCTCTCTATCTATCTATCTATCGACCAATCCATCTATCTATCTATGTAGGACACATATAACAAGACTTTCAGAAAGATGCAAACTACATCCTCTGACCTATATTCTCTTGTTATTTCCTGCCACTGAATGTCTCTTTGAAGATGCGCCTCTTCAGGTGAGTCAGCTGTTGTGGATTCATTATTTTTGATTGTGCTTTGCATGAAGCAGAGGGAGAAAGAGCAAAGACCAAAGGCCAGCAACAGGCCTGCTTCGAGTCAGTATCAGAGCATCTGGAGGATAAAAAACCACCATGTAACTGCAGAGAATAAGAATCACGTAGATAGTTTTAAACATCCAACTTGTTACTCTGTGGTGTCAGTCAACGTGACAAGAGGTAACAAAGGATAAAAGAAACTGAGAACAAGGGGCATGTGAGGTATGTAACAAGTCATGTTTTCAGCAACATGAACTGACGGGAAGTGTTACCTTTTCATCTTTATGTTATTTGGAGGAGGATATAGGAGGGTCGTGGAAAACAGAAAAATAATGCAGACAATTTAGGATACTATTACCAGATTAAAACAATGTTATGACTTGACTGCTTACACTATGTATAGCCCTGAACATTCATTTAAGGTTTTGTGTCTCTCTCTTCCACCATCTGGGCAGTTTTTCCTGAATGTCTTTCTGAGGCAATGTTTTTTTAAGGCAGACATACGCAGAAACATTCTGTAAAACAAATCTTTAAACCACTGCACCAACTCTGAACAATTATTTAATTATAACTAAGCTTATGTTGAAGAAATTCTCACTGAATGCTTGGCCGTCTTCCCTTTACAGCAGTGAGAGCAATTTCACAAGCACGGTTGACAACTGTGTTTGTGACGTAATGCTGCAGTCTACAGACCCAAGCCACACCAATGCTAATTTATGTTGACATCGTTGTTGAAAGCTGTCTTTGTTATACTGTACTACGTCTTTGATTTAGTTTTTATCTCGCCTTTTATCAACCCTTTCTTGGATGCTTCCTAGATTTGATTTCATTCTTCCGAGGAGCTTCATAGAACCAGGGTTACTTTTGTAACTTTTTAATTTTCCCACCATAGGCTACTCCATTTCCTTTGTCACAATTTCTCACTTCGTCAGCTCTGGCAAACAATCTTGTGAAAAGGAAAATGACAAAATAAAGAGATTTTACCTGGCACTGACAAGTTTAGCTTGGTGCAATTGATTCTCATTGTGTTAAATCATTTGGCAAGGGCATGAATGTACTCCGAGAGTTCAATATATAAGTCTATATATAAATCTCATCTTAAAGATTAAAGTAATGAATGGCCTACGGCAGCGGTTCCCAAACTGCACACTCCCTTTTATGTCCCAACTGGGTTGACGCACCCCCAATCCTCCTCACCTTAACAAAAAACCCCCAACACAACACGCTTTTGTATAGCCATATTAAAGGTGGCATGTTTAATCATGCTCCAATGACCAAAACACACATATGACGATCACAACAATTAAACTGAAACACTGTAACATTTTCAATACAATGCAGTAAAGCTTCCACTTTTAAGAGAAAATAGGATGGATGACAGGCTCAGGCTTGGAGGCAGAAAGCAGATAAGTTGGGGGAAATGGTATAATATTTTCAGCAGTGTTAAACAAAAATTGCAGCAACTTTGCATAAAAGAAGATAACTTCTTTTCTGCCATTACATTTTTCATCTCACACCCCCCCTAGAGGCAGCTCGCGCACCCCTGACCTACAGTATAAAATGGAATGCCACACGTATGAAATGATCCACTCCCCGGGGCTATTAACTAAATTCTGATATTAACTGTAATCTGCAAATCAAAAATGTTAATTAAATGTTGGGAACAAGTGAATCATGAATACATACTCATACAAATGTCCTCCCTGACCTGTGAACACAAAGACACAGTACTCAGCAGAGCAGCAGATAATGTGTGAAGCAGTCATGAGTTTTACTATTCCTTGTAAAATATGCTCTATAAACGAATGTTGTTCATTTTCCCATAAATCCCAGTTTTGCTCTTGATCCAGAGAAAACAGCATAAATACTGTGAGGTCTACACAGATAAAAATACAAATACACACACACACTGGTAGATTTACTGTAATGTCACTGCGTTGGCTATCTATTTCATTCTTTTTGTATGGTCATATACAGATCCTTGTAAACAGTAAATTGCTGTCAGCAGTACAGAAGTGTGTCACACACACCGGAGTTGAGATGACAATGTGAACTAAAGGGCCAATAAGTCAGTTTTAAGAGTGAACAATAAAGTTCACTGGAGTTATAAGAGACAATGAAAAATCTTTGCTTTTACATGAGGTCAAAGTTCACAGTGGTTCCACTCTGAGGCAGCTATTTAGCTCTTTTCACAGGGAGAGGATGGTCATCTATTGATCTGTTGTTTTATCCATTGTGAAAATCTGAGAAAAGAAGTGGCCAGTCCACAGACCCAAAGACCGAAGTCACATCCTCAACAAGCAGTTCAAAACCCAAACACAGGAGTAGTTGTGATTAGTAATTGTTATCACGTTTAGTAAAAATAGTTGGTCATTCATTTTTCTTGAATAAAGCTATCAATTAATTGACTAATGGTTTCAGCTTTTGAAGGACTTTTCAAGGATGGTAATATAGCACCTGATTCAATGTAAAGCCTCCATTAATATTAATTCAGGCACTGACTAGAGGTGATTTCTCTCCACAGTAATCTCCTCCAATAATATGGAATCATTTCCCAACTCAAATGGGATGCTTTACTTTGTCTAACTTCAAGGCAGTTTAGCAAGCTGACTTTATGGTACAGCTCAGTATTACCAGTACCATTTGAAAAACTATTTTTCTGAGCAAGGAAATAAAATGTACTCAGATAAATTAACTTTTTAAGGTTTAAGCTGTCCATGATGATAGCATGGCTTTTATTTGGAATAAGTTCAAGCTTTCAGACACAAGTCAGGCTTTCTGTTCACTTCTGGCTTCGATACCTATGGGTGTGTTCAGACCATCTGTGTGATCCGATCATGTAAAGGACAGGCGTGAACAACCCCAGGACATATTGAGATTGCATCTGAGAGATCCGATCTCTGAACACATTTGGATGTGGTCTGGATCGCATGTGTCCGCATTCCTTTTGTAGTGTGAACACAACGCGTCCTGGGCCACATTAAAGACTCAACAGGGTTGAGTTAGGGGTTAACTAACAAAAAAATAAATAAATATTAGTAAGAATTTACAAATGAAAGTATTTAATAGGAGTACAAGAGTGATTCTGTGTTAATTATCGATGCAGTCATGAGCCATCTATGACAGACACACATAAAAAAAAAAAACAGCGCTGTTCTCAGTTCTGGAGCAGTGGTAGAAATCCATAGAGACAGTGGCTGTTATAATATTCTACTGTACCCCAGATGATGTCGAGGTTTATCTGCATACAGAGTGCAAAACTGAGATCAGATCTGGAGACACATTTGGAGACGCATGTTAACGGCAGGTCTGAACACAAATACCTGAACAGGTACCCTATGTTGTTGGGGGCAGAAGGTCCTGGTATAGGTGTCCCAGGGCAAACTGGTCTCACGGGAGGGGCCAGACTAAGAGCAACACAGACCTTGATGAATTGGCCACATATGGAACCCAGATCCTGGCACGATATGGAGCAACACAGACTAGATATACTTGGGCTTATTTTTACAGATGGCATAGGTTTTGGAAGGGCTGGCTTCTATCCTCCTCCTGGACTAGCACAGCCTGGCTTATTGCACATAGTTTTATGTTTTTCAGTTTAGTTGGAATGCTGCTCTGTCACTGTACAACTGGATCCAGTAGAATCTGTAATAATGTCTATTAATTCACTGGAACCTGCTCAGGTTTTGGGATGTCAAACTAATCTCTATTAGATGCTGAATTGCTTTCAGTCAAGAAATACAAAATACAAAACTCTACATAAATATCCCCCACACCCTTCCCATGGCGTTCTACACAACACTGAGAAATGCTAGTCCATGAATATAGGTAATGAAGCCATGTCAGTTTGTTTGAAAGTATTTTCCCATCTCCAAGTTCCCTGATATGAAATGAATGAAAAGAGGAGGGAGGAGAGTAGGAAGAAAAGAGGAGGGAAGCAGAAATATTAGCCTTGTGGCGAATGATGTTCAACCTCAGCCATGCAACGCCATTATCTGTGCAAAATCTGCCACATGGCCCACCAGAACACACACATGCATGCACAGATGCACTGACAAAGCCTTAAGGATGATTTGTCTAAAACACACACACACACGCACAAAGATATGCATAAACAGAAAGGCACACACATTCCAGTAAAAAAGCCTGAATAAATCCAATATAAATATTCCCCAACCTATTATTCTGACTGGAGCTGAGAGGCCACATGGGCATTTGTGCACATACACACACACACACAAGTCACACAGATACAACACTGCACGCACAAGTATGAGTACACACTCATGCTCACAGGGGATGACAGTACGGCCCGGAGCCGTCATGGGAGAGTGGGCTGTCATTTGGAGAGGTGAGCCAGGGGACCCGAGAGATGGGTGGAGCAGAAAGAGGAGAAAAGGCAAGTGGCAGTAGGAGTAGAGAGCAGGACGCAACACAACAAGTGATTGGGGGAAAAGGGGGCTGAGTACCAGTAGTTACAGCAACTAGTTTGATGAAAGAGCCATGACTGGGGTTGAGGGAGATGGAAAAAAAAGAAGAGAAACAAGGCGAGGACATCATGTTGGAAAAGAAACCACAATTGATAGGTAGAAAAGTGATGCCTCAGCAGGACACTTCTCCGCTGATATATACACTGAGGGTAATGGATATTCCGCTTGATGTATTAGCCTACTGCTGTGACACAAAAGTTATGTACTGAGGTCTTGTTGAGCACAGAATCGAAAACTAATTGCAGATTATTCCCAACAGGGAAACTACTTAAACCTGTTTCAAAGAAAATTAGTTTTGAAAATCAGTACGTTGGTGTTATCGAACCTACCCTCCACCTTGATATTTTAACAGTTAAATGACTGAACCAACATTTGCTTGACTTCACAACCTGCTCCATTAGATTCCCTTTTAGTATTACAGACGCTTCGAGTTACAGTTCAAAGTCTTTCATAAAACCAACAATACAAATATCGGCTTCCGAAAACTTTCTTCTCTTTTTAGCTTTGACTCCCTGAACTAATACTAATTGGCTGCAGCTCCGGAAAGCTGATGCCTACATTTGTCATTTAAACCAGTGAGTCCAACTGTTTAAGTTAAATTAAATGAGCCGAAATCCAAACCATGTGTTTAACATTGAATGTTGACTTTCGGGAAAATACCACTGTGTCACTGTGGCGTTGCGAAAGTTTACTTTTATTAAGGTTCGGCTGTGGCTCTATATTGACTTCAAATTTACATTCTGCAGCTTTGCAAAGGTGATTGTTTATTCTAGTAAATTAGAACCCTGCTCAGGCTGAAGTCGGGAAAAGCTATGCTGAAATTAAAGTTACTAATAAGAATGAGCTAGGTAATGACTCCCACGCTAACAATCAAGCACTACATTTGCCAGTTCATGAGGTACTCCTGCGAAAACAAATGCATTCTATTATAACAGTCCTGCACTGAATGTTAGCTTCATGAAGTTATGGTATTCAGTATTTGTTTTAAATAACCAACAGCTGTTGATGCAATCGTGGTTTTATTTTAGAGGCTGTGCTTTGCAGTATTACTGAATTGTCTTGTGTTGTACTGACACATGTCTTTATTATTTTGACATTTTGACCATTTTAGTCAGTGGGTTAGGCTAAATAACAGAAACACTTTGGTGTTTAATTCAGTCGTGTCTAACAGCACCACAAACTACATCCTCCAAAATGATCGTCCTACGGTGGCCGAGAGAGCTCAACGCACTGCAACTTCAGAAAACGCGTGCAAATAAACTTACAACACCAGCAAATACAAAAACGCGCTGCAAACACAGAAACGTGCTGCAAACTCAAAAACGCGCTGCAAATACAGAAAAGCGCTGCAAATAGAGAAACGCGCTGCAAATACAGAAAAGCGCTGCAAATAGAGAAAAGCGCTGCAAATAGAGAAACGCGCTGCAAGCACAGAAACGCGCTGCAAATTCACACAGCAGAAATGTTTCCAGAGGACCCTAAAAAGTGATGGACCTCGTTTGCTCAAACCCATTGAACCCCGATCCTCTCGAGGAGTTAATGACTACTTCTGTGTTTATGGTTTTGGTCCATTTTGATCATTTTAAATACAAATAATACCTGGCTGCTGCTGCAACTCCTAACAGAACATCTCAGAACTTTATTCGGTAAGTTAATTTCGAGGATTAAGTGTCTGTGCCAAACATAGCTAGCCTGGTAGCAGAAGTTAATTAGATAATTAGCTGGCTATTGAATTAGCCTTAGGGTAGCCCTCCAGCATAGCTCTGGTGTGTTAGCGAGGCTAACGGGAGGCTAACGGGAGCTTGTCACGGTTATCAAACCGGCACCCAAGATAAAACGTAATAGGGCCTATTGAAGTTTTAGAATTTAGAAGGATGATACTGTTAAATACAGCGCATCTGTGTGAAGTTGGAAATTTTTATTCCACCACGTAAAGTAGGAAACGTTTGTCTTGTTGACGTCCCT
>JASGAT010327782.1:0-14804 GCA_030220025.1 Chelon auratus | reverse complement strand
GTTTGGACCTGGCATTCATGTGGATGTTACTTAGACATGTACCACCCACCTAGACCAGACCAGACACCCTCCACCCCATAGCAATGACACTCCTTGATGGCAGCAGTCATCCTCAGCAGGATGCAGCCTGACACAGGCACTCACACAAAAACATTTAGGAACAACTCAAAAAACATGAAAAACAGTACAAGGTGTTGACCTGGCCTCCAAATTCACTAGATCCCAAACTGATCAAGTATCTGTGGGATGCACTGGAGCATGCCTGATCCGCAGAGGACCCTCCCCTCAGCCCATAGGACCCACAGGCCCCCACTAACAACATTCTGTTGCCAGACACCACAGGACACCCTCAGAAGACTGTTTTGGAGACCTACACAATATCAGTAAGGTGGCCTGATCGGTGAATTCATTTCACAATATTTAGCTCAAGCTCAATATGTTTTGGTAAACAGCTCTGGTGACAAAAACAGTTTCGGTGTCCAGAGATATGTGGACCTAACTACAGAAAAATCACAGCCACAAGTCGTTTGACTGCCTAAACTAGGCAGCGGTGAAGTAATATGAAACTGTATTGGGGTCTGGCTCTGTATTGTACCAGTCATAGAGTATGAAGTTCAGAATGCGACTGTACATGTAGGCAGAAGGTAGCAGCTGCCTTAATTATGCGCCTGCCTTACAATACTTGATTAGCAGAGTGCTTGACGGTGTGTGGGGTCATGAAGGTGAGAGTACCTCTTTATGCCGATGGTCGTGCAGATAGCATAGCCCTGCCTTAGGTTGTGAGCCTGTTAGGTCTCTATGAGCTCTCTGGCTCATGGAGAAATAAGAGGTCTAATATATTGCCGGAGGCCAGAGCTAGTAGAGCTTTAAATTTGCCAGTAAAATCTTCAATCAAGTCAATATCTGACTCTTGCCCCGAGGATACTAAAAGTGAGGTTACCTCATTTGTGCGTGCGTACAAGCCACTGAAACATGCTGAACGTTTAATTATATTTTGAGGCAGTACAATCGAAAGTAATCAGATACCTAGTTAAAAAAAAATAAAAATACACCTTTTTATTAACACAGTAAACAGAAATGTGCGCCCAATCTCGTTCTAGTAAACATATTAGTCACATGTTGCAGATTCAGGACAGTAATTAATGCTTTCCGAGTGAGTTGTAGGGAACATATTTTAAATTGTATTCCCTGTAACATTAAATAGAGTTTATTTGTTCTATCCTTTCAACCTGCAGGAAGGACCTGCTCTGAGAATGTAAATGATTGTTGGTCGCAGCCTTGTCTGAATGGAGGCTCGTGTATGGATCTGATAAATGACTACATTTGTCACTGTCCTCTTGGTAAGTACCATCTATTTGTGTATTATTGAGCATGTTTACAAAAATATCATGCCATTAATTTTCTGTATACTGTACCTTGGGAATACATGAAAAGTTTATTTCTACTCCACTTTTCATACAACTTGTTTGTTCGTGTGCTTTGATGGTTTTTCGCTTAAAATGGACTTCCAAAGATAGCAGAGGAGGGAATTATCATTTACAACGGCGCTTTTGAAAAGCCTCTACATGAAGCAAATAGAAACATTAGATCTGAAAAAAAATGCTGTTGTTATTCATATTTATTTGTTAGATTAAAATCAAATGACTGTAAAGAAAAGCTGCGTTCGATCTTTTTACACACTAATCATGCAAACATGACATCCCTCCTGTAACTCAGCTTGTCCGTTAATCGAGTCGCTGCCTGTTTTACAAACGTATACATATTTGACATTTCCTTATAACACATGTTTCAGGAGGGATCCATAATCAGCCCATAATCGAGGGAGGTGTTGCATTCCTTTGTGTGCGGCTGATTTTACGATGCCCTCTGGTATTAAAATACTTAATCACCACTTGATTGCACAAGTCAGAACGCCGCAGCCAGGCCACTTGGCATTACAACTCCAATGTCACATTCAGTTGTAAACAGACACAATCCACAGAACAGGATTTACAGACAAATATTTGAAAAATAAAATCCACAAAACACAGGTGGTGACAGGACATGAAAATAAACTCTGGCACCGGGCAATTCATCAGTTTTGGTAAATTATTTTCTTAATATATTCCACAAAGACAGAAGGTTATTTTTTTTTTCCTTGCCGTTGTGCATCACTCCAATGTCCCTTTCCCTTTGCCAAATATGCCTCTTATTTATTGAGCAACAAATCAAGACAAATGGGGCAGAGGGCGTTAAAGCATTTACTAACTTGAAACATGTACGGCGCCTGTTACATGGTGTTTTTATGGCATTACGGACACAGCGAATATATCACTGTAAATCTGCTCTTACTATTTTCTGCCTTTTACCCAAATAAGATTTGGGCAAAAACAGAACTCCTTTTGCGTGTGTAAACCTTCCATTACTGGTTTCATTTGTCTGACGGATTTATAGACAGGTGTTTTTGATCACTTTATCCTTTCACAAATTCAATTAGATAAATGGTCTGTCAAGTTTATGTGCTTCTCCCTGCAAAAACACACACCGAGAAGAATCACTATTCTCCAATCCTGCATTGAGAGACGTTCCTGCCACCGTATTCTGTTTGCAGCTACAGTATTTTTATAGCATCTGTTTTCGAAATCAAATTTGATGCTTTAGTGTATGACTTGCTCTGTATATTACCTATACACCAGTATCTGTCCCAACAATGGCAAGCTATTATCGTAAATGGTATTTTAGAGGTTGCCATTTCCTGGAAAACCACTTTAAAGACTTCACAAGTCATCCTGCACTCAGGTGCGTATACTAATTTGGTGTCCAATTATTAATTAATTTTGTGTTGCACTGTAATTCACTTATACACCAGTATCTGGCCCAGCAATAGCAGGTTAGTATTGTAAATGTTATTTTAGAGGTTGGCATTTCCTGGAAAACCACTTTAAAGACATCACGAGTAATCCTGCACTCAGGGGCGTATACTGATTTGGTGTCCAATTGTTAATTAATTTTGCGTTGCACTGTACTTCACCTGTACACCAGTATCTGGCCTAACAATAGCAAGGAAGCAAGCTCTTTTCGTAAGTGGTATTTTAGAGGTTGTCATTTCCTGGAAAACCATTTTAAAGACTTCACAAGTCATCCTACACTCAGGGGCGTATACTAATTTTGTGTCCAATTAAATGCTCTCTTGCTTTCTACATCTCACTATGGACAATGTCTGCTCAGGCCAATGTAGTTGATGAGTCAGAGCAAAATAGGGTTTTTGAGATGAGGAGCGCTCTCCCTAACACTTATTAGAGGATGCAGGCAAATATATAGAAACAAATAGTAGTCTGCTAGCTTTTTCATGTGGACTCTTATGTATAAAATAATGCCACACATTTATTAGAAAGCTCACAGTAATTATTCCCAGTTACTCGGTCCTCCACATTAGTTGTTTTAGTAATAGAAAAGTCGAATGTTTAATTTGCATCTAGATCCACACATTGATTGTGGTAGTTGTTGATGGCAACCAAGGTTTTTGAGGTCTTAAGTCACCACCACTTTTGTGACCAAATTTTGCAACTTGTTTGTTATCTAAATCCAAATTTGTTTGCAACTGCAAATTAACGTTTTAACTGATATTTTGTTCAAGCCAAGGAGGTTTTAAAGCAGTATCATAACGTTTTCCACTGGCTTTTTTCACCAAGTCATCCAATTTAGGTTCCAGATTAATTAATAAAGATATAAATTTTAAGCTTTCCCTAAGAATGTTGCTCAATCTGTTTAGGTGCAAATCTTCTCAAACTAAGTAATCTGTGGAAGAAATTTGATCTGAACCTAAATTAATTATTTCTTCACTGCCCTGACGTCACCACATTTTCTTGAGTAACCTTGCATGCAGACCAACAGTGAAGGCAAAAAGCTTGGTTTTAGAGGCAATGCAGCACACGTGTTGAATTCAGTGCATGCATTCGACAAACCATCGTAGCATGTCTTCGTTTCTGAGAGTTTGGAGTTCCACTTTTTTTTGCCCTTTTCTCCCTGCACCAGAGTGGGACTGAGCCCCTTGTAAGCCGTCAGATAGAACAGGGAGTCCCATTTGGAGACGGTGACACTGTAAATGTGACATTCCTTCATGCAACATTAACCTCAGAGTGAATTGCATGCACAATTGGTTATTAAACACTTCCGAAACACTCTGTTGGAGGCAATAGCTGTCCATTAACTAGTCAAGGCAATACGTAATATGATGGAAAAAGGGTAGTTGGAAGGTCATCAACCATCTAGATATATGTGTCGGTGCAATGTAAGCTGCTCCAGATACAGGTTACAATGTAAAGAGAAGTGAAGTCTGCAAAGAACTGAATGTATCACATCCTATGTGTATATTTAAACCATTTTAAAAGGGATATTCACTCCTCTGCCAGTCACTGAAACCTACTTCAGATACCTGTACTTTCTGCCAGTTTATACCATGCATCCACTTTAAGGTTTGTAGAGTGCACGGGTTAATGTGGCAATTAAATGCAAAATGTAAAATATTGATCTTTATGTTTTTCACCTACATCCCCACATGGTCACAGGTTAAACTCTGTGATGTCAGTGGAAAAAACAAACAACCGACAATCTATTTTAGGATTATCCCTTTAAGTCATCTTTATTTGTCCATACACATGTAATGAGTATCAGTCACACCATCTGTCTGGGCTTTATTTACAACAATGGATATTGACATGGGTATCTATCAGTGGTGTGCAGATGCGCATTTGGTGGGGGAGATAAATGTGATATAGATCAGTCTGCTATGGTAGGTCTCTGTCAATGATTCTCTCAATTAGCATACTGCATAGAAGGTAGATTGCGAGAGGAAGAATCGATACCCTCATAAATCTGCTAAAGAAAAGGTGTCTCTACCCAATAAAACATACAACCGTAAAGATGTGTTCCAACTCGTGTGTTACTGTTACCGTGATAGATTCAGTTGCGTCGTGGCCTGCTGCCCGAAGGTTTTGCTGAATGTTCTCAATTTTGTTTTTCAGGATTCAAGGGGAAGGATTGCTCTGTGGACATTGACCTTTGCTCATTTGGAATGTGCAGTGAACATACATTAATATGCACAGAGACCAAGGGTGGACGGAACGTCTCCTGCATGTGTGTGAAAGGTGAGCCAGACCTTTTAACAGGTGGGCGACGAGCACACGACAAGAGTGGGGATGAGCTTATTGCTCGTGCTCACTGACTTACATAGAGTCAAGTTGTCGGATTTGAAGGGATGTGGTGATGTATAGTAAATACAGGAGATATTAAGCTGTGTGTAAAACATAGACTGTATATAAATATGGACAGCGTGTGACCACTACCTCTCATTGGCCAAAACAATGCTATTTTTTGGGGATATGGACAGCGCCACCTTGTGAGTTTCGGAACCAGAGTTTGTGCAGTACTCTCTGAGAGTCGCGATATCGGTGACCCGTCCACACTTCTGCCAGACTCACATGCGTCTTAGTTTAATTAATGCTACGCTCTGCTCTACCTCCACCAGTTACAAGGAAATATTGGATTATACACTGTACTTGTTTTTAATTTTTTCTTTGTACAGCTCTCGCAGTCCTGCGCGAAAGCTTTACAGAGCGGTTGACATGGCAGCTGGTAGTCGCTATCATGTCACATCCTGTTTCTTTTCCATCAAATAACTAACTAAAACGAAAGTTAAAGAGTTGATACTTGAACATGCATCAACATCATAATAACTACCTAAAATGACAGAAACCATCCTTGTATTTGACGTGTATTTTAGTTTGGCCCAAGTCCCATCCACTAACATGATGGAGGTGGAGCTTATAACCTATACTGCAGCCAGCCACCAGGGGGAGCTCTACTTGCACTGGCTTCACTTTTGAGGAGCTGCTCTGCCGTCCATCTTTATACAGTCTATGGTGTAAACTCACAAGACTCCACATGAGTCCTTCTCAAGTTCCATGTCCTGACAAGGCCTTCTTGCAACACCGTGCATAAAAAATATCCTAAAAATGACGCCTCATCTAACATTTAACATCTAGTAATGAAAGGCAATTAGATGCGTTAGATGCAGATATTTTGCACCATTTCCAAAAATATAATTTATTTTGTGTGTCACTCCTCTACATTGATTTTTTTTTTTTTCCATGGCAATAATAGTGTTATCACACCATTTGCTCAGGAGTGGGTGAAAGAGGCTTGACATGCTAGACTTACTCTGAGGCCTGCCAGGGGTATCAAGACTTGAAAGTCAGAGCTTTACGTTCTGAAAGTGACAAAATGTCATTACACTGCTGTGTGCATGCGCAGGAAGTCGTATAGCTTATTCCTGGACGCAGTTAGGATCCTGGAAATAAACATTTCTCCCTCCACACCAGTCATAATTCAGTCGACACTCCTCCACTGCAGCTCCAGTATCTCTTTTCAAATGAAGAGCTATTACATAGGAGTTCATGTAACCCAATCAATAACCGTAACTTCATTACTCCTGTTGCATTTATGCTCGCCACATGTCAAAGTGAAGGATCGTGAGTGATTTCTTATGTAAATGTAAGCAACCTGCAGTGAGCTGCTCTCCTCCACTTCTCAAGGGCAAACCGTGAGATGCTCTCTCGTATGGATGTTTCAGGTCGCCAGCCTTGGCATCCTTATAATCTAATGCCTGCCAACCCTAGGTGCTGCAAAACATGTTCCCTGTACACTTGCTCGCTAAACTTTATATCCTACCCTGTCAGCTTTTTAACCTAGTATTCAGTGCATACACTGTATCACGTTCCTGAAGTGAGTTTGTTGGATGAACTCAAAATTGCAGATTTTGCCTGCAGGATTTTTTCAGTTGGACACACGTTGCTGGCTTTTATGATATTCTCCCTCGATCTTTTAGCGGCTCTCAAAGGACAGACTTTGCGAGACAATAAAAGTTTCTTTTCGGACCCTGAAGCAAATGTTTTAGACGGCATTATTGTTTTGTTGCACATTTGCATTATTTGAAAGGAACAAATTTGCAGAGCAAGTCTTATTTTTGCCATAAAATTATTTGAGCTCCATTAAAGCTCTTCTTGGCATGAGATAGGGTGCGCATGCCATCCAGCAGTTTGTTTTTTTTGTTTGCTTGTTTTTCTCAATGCAACTGATTCTTCTTCTGTTTTTGTTTTTGTGAAGCGGCACAGTTTTATTTTGAAGGAAAACTGCTTATTCCGCAGCGACTTCTTTCTCTATTCATATTATTGTGAAGAACGTCTCCAGACCCTCGTGCTTTCTTTAGTCCTTGGCTGACTGTGTGCAGCGCTGCGCACACATAACGAATGCTCCCTGGTAGATAAGTGTGAGGCTAACCCACATACAGCCTGTGTAGCACCAGCGATAATGCGCCTCAAACACTGGCATGTTTCTTCTTTTTAATGGCCCGCAGGAGTGCGCGAGTTCATGCGTGTGCAAGTGTGATTGCACGTGTGCACCGATGCATGTTATTTGTTTCATGCGGTTCTCTTTGTGTGTAGATTGACTTTGATCTTAAAAATCACTAGATTTGGCTTGTTTAATGTAATAAATCAGAGGGGCAATGACTGGCTCTTATTAAACATGATTAAATGATCCAGTGAGCTGAGTCTGCATGTGCCCGGCGAGCGCTGTGAATCAATACGAGCTTTGAAAACCAGCTTTTGTTTGTGAAAACAAAGTCATGCTGATCCTAATTGTCTAAGGAATGAAACCGGGCGTAAAGGATTCCAATAACCCTGATCTTTTTTTTTCCCCCCCTCTTCTTTACATGTGCTGCAGGGTTCGGAGGGCCATTCTGTGAAGTAAATCTCGATGAGTGTGAGTCAAAGCCATGTCAGAACGGTGGCATTTGTGTGGACGGCATTGACCTGTATCAGTGCTTGTGCTCAGAGGGTAAGTTATAATGTGATCGTATCCCCCAGTAGTCAATGTGATAAGATTATGCAGCTGATTCAGTTGATTTTTAAGAGCGACTAACAAATGTCAGCCTGACTTTGATGAGAAAGCCATTCAGAAACAGTTTAACAATCATTCTTATTTATTTATTTTTTCCTGTTCTTTGGAGGTCTTTTTTGTTACGGATAAATGGACAGATGAAAAAACATGAAGTTATTTCCTCTGAAGCTTCGAGTCAAGTCAAGCACAACTTTATAATTGCGTCTCGTGTTCAAAAACCTTACACAAGTATCCAGAAAACATTTGAATGGGGACACAAATCTTAACTTTTCCCTGCCAGAAGAACCTCCGAATGTCAATTCTGTCTCAAGTAACACGGTATACAGATCGTTCTTATAGTACCTAGGTGTGTAAATCCAAATGAGTCAATACAAACTGTTGAAGTGACTCACCAGATGGTTTGGTACACAGGACCATCTGAGGAGAGAAACACTTTGGGGAAAAAAGGAAGGAACTTTCAGGAAATGCTTGGCAGGTGATTGGACGCACCAACTGTCTGTGACTTGTCAATAGTCTCCGATAGTTTCCCGTAAGATGCTGAAGGGTTTGAACGACTGTTGACCCAAGCGCATAGCTCCATTGGATTGTCGTGTGCTCTCGTGAGGATACAGCTGCCTTGCAACTTAGACATACTGTACATGCTCAACACGGAGTACTTAAACGGATCTCAGTAGATGACTTTGTCATATCAATCAGTATCAACAGAATGGTTTGAAGAATTGAAGAAAAACTTAATTTAGGCCTGATTCTTAATTACCGTGTTGGGGAATTACCGTTTTTTTACAACCTGGACCTTATTTCTGGCATAAAATACAATCGTTTACTCACCCATATAACTTTGGTGTCATTTTTAGTCCTTCGGAAGATATTTAGCTCCAGCGGAGCGCCGCGTGTATCCATGTAGCGGGAGTGACTGGGGCACTGAAACGCAGTCTTAGAGGTTAGTAGGTCAATCTACAGACCCCAGATGATAATAACAGGTAACTCTGGACTCAACGGGGAATAGCACTAGTGTATCATAACAAAATATTGATGAAATGAACGAGTTTCATGGCAAATAATGCGTTATTTAGAGACTGCGTTTCGGTGCCCCAGTCACTCCCACTGTATATATGTGGCACTCCGCTGGAGCTATATATCTTCCGAAGTAAAAATGACACCAAAGTTATATGGGTGAGTAAACGATCGTATTATATGCCAGAAATAAGGTCCAGGTTGTAACAGTAGTTCCCCTTTAACTGTGAGTTAATCTCCTATATCTACTTTCTCTACCCAACACAAAAGTATAGTCACTTACATCACTTTTACTCTCTTTTTACTCTTTGCAGTCACAAGTATTTTGCGTCTAGGAGATTTATATTCATCGATTATGTTTTTAATCTGAAATTGCAACCAAAATTGTATCTACCTCAAACCAATTTCTTCCAGCATTCTCCACCTCATCCTCAAAAATCCCGTCTCTTGCTGAAAAAATAATTATTACAGAATCAGAACAAAAAAATTAAAAATAAAAGAACAATACTGGCACAAATAAGGTTGTTGCTCCTAAATGAACAGGGCAATTCCTGCAAAATACATTCAGACTACCTGATATGTAGACTCAGTTTGGTTGAGTCTGTCCAGATTGTGCACAGACTTAATATTTCACACAACTGGAGATGATTATTGGTCGTCCCGTCTTCTATGACCTTAACGTCCGTGCATCATGTTTCATGCGATGTTGAGGGTTAACAGAATTCAGTCCTAATCAAACACAACAGGTGCTGATTAGCGCAACTCCTGCAGGAACCAATCAGTCTAACGTGCTCATTTGGAATTTTAAAAAAATATCTGTGTACTGTCAACAAAAGGTTATTTTTTTATATATATCAGATGACTTTGATTGCTAACTTGATGATTTTCAATTCCTCATTTCCTCGTGTGTCCTGCCCTGTGGTTGAATACTGTCTGACAAACATTTGCAATTATTTTTCAGATCCCACAAAATCATTCCATCAAAAGTTGTCACCCGCATCATTAGTATGAGATGGGGGGAAAAAAAAAGAACGAAATGGCAGCTATTTTTCCCAATAATTTCTTGGTCCAGCTGACATCTTACCTGTGAGACATGCCTCTGATTAAACCTTGATTGCGGGTGAAGACTGTTATGCATTTTTAATGAAGTCAGGATAATTGTCAAATTTTATGATGTGGAGAGAGGTGGAAATTGGTTCCATGGTCAGTTTGAGAAATGATGAGAATTTGACCTGCACCGATGGTGCTGATAGCCAGGCATTAGTCATGGGCCTCCTGTAGCTGCAGTGTGTGACAGTGCTAATGATAGTCATTTTGTAGCGTGACCATGCGGTGGAATATATTTATGGGGGACTAAAATGTCAGAAATTGGCAGCGCTCACTTTTACTTGATGACTTTAACCTTTTATTTTTAAAATATCAAATGTGCTGATATAACTTGGAATCAATCACCATGGAAAAAATATTAATCATGCTGCCGCACAATGTGACAAAAACATAATGTTTCCTGGAATACAGACTGCGGCGCAGCCTGGTCTTCAATTGTGTTTGTTAACTTGTGATGAGCTTGCTGTGAAAAGTCATGCAGAATTTCACCACAGCAATAAATTCCTTATGGATGCAAATTGATACTAATTTGTATCTTTTCAAGACATTCACACGCCGTCTCTGATGAGATTTTTCTTTTTGTCTCCGTACCAGGGTTTGGGGGGTTGAACTGTGAAATCAACTATGATGAATGTGTCCATGGATTCTGCGCCAATAATTCCACATGTATTGACTTGGTCGCCGACTATGAGTGCATCTGTCCTTCGGGCTTTGCCGGTGAGTTATCTTTGTTATCGTTTTCATCGCGGGCCTTAATGAACACGGCGCGGATTGATGACTCTTAAACATGATAACCGTCAAACTGCACTCAGTGTCTAATGTAAGGGATTATTCACCAGTTTCACACGGACTGCAGCTGATTGAGGATGAAGATTTAATTGTTTCTACTAATGTGGGGAAAAAGAAAATAGAACAAAGCTTTTCTAAATAATGGGTTATAAAAAATCTGAAAGATATACAATATTTAGACATATGCAATTAATTTAAGTTGACAAAAGCCAACATTTATATTACAGTTAGTACATTACTGTGCTAACACATTTTCATTTTCTCTCGTTTTAAATTCCTTCCATCCTTCATTGTAGCCCAGTTGTAGCAAGAATCACTTTAACATATTGTTTGTATTTTTACATTTTAATCAAGCTAGATAAACAGTGCGCACTTTTACATTGTGAACAGAAACTCTGATTGACAGCGTAAGCACAAAGAAATTTTTGCAGCAGCACCACGCCAACTGGCTCCATCAATGAACACATAACGCTAATGGTTCTTCCTCTCTGCAGTCAACCTCATTTGTATCACCCATTACTGATACATAATGTAGGTGCTGCAATCTTTTCTCTTAGTTTGTGTTCTTTTTTTTTTTTTTATGAACACAGGTTAACAATCTACATTTACCTTCCAGGAAAGAATTGCTCCATATCCCTGTCTGCGTGTGCATCGGATGTGGCGCTCTGCAAAAATGGAGGAACCTGTATGCACAATTTAGCTGGAGAAACCCAATGCATTTGCCCTCCAGGTATCAAACAGAGCCTTGTTTACATTTTATTGGTATGGATCTGTTAAATATTCTGTTTTTGGTAAATTGGTGACATTTTTTCATCTTTTATTCATCCAGAAATGTCAAAAAAAAAAAAATCAATGTTTGTGTTCTGTAAGAATAATACTGAGCTAGATAATCATTATCATCGCAGAGTGCCATGTGCTCTTCTTGCTTAATTGCGCATCATTGGTTTTTGGAAAGTCAGTCATTAATGCATGTGAAAACATATTAGTGCTGTTGTTAAGTGTGGAATCGGCAACACTGCTTTTACCTCTAAGTGAAAACCATTAAAAAGCACACGGACAAATCCACAAATTAGTTAGAATGGGTTATAAAAAGCCACACTCTGTACTGCAGGATGTGTACCGCTGCTGAAATCCCTCCTTGGTTTTAGTCCTTTATGCTCTGGCTGGGTGAATTATGTAAATCAGCAGGGGTGAAAAACACCGGCAATGAGAGTGTTACGTGAAATCGCAAACCGTGATTTTATTTTTTTTGCCAGATGTGGGAAAGCGAAACTTTACACGGCGGAGCGCGTCACTCACTTCTTTGATCCCACCTCTTACAGGATACCGCGGCAAAGACTGCTCCTCGCCGGCGAGCCAGTGTGTGTCAAATCCGTGCGACCCTGAGGGGACTCTCCTCTGTGAAGGGCTGGAGAATACTTATAGGTGTGTGTGTCAACACGGCTACACTGGGCCGCGCTGCAATACGCCTATAAACCACTGTGCTGATGGCCTGTGTCAACATGGCTCAGTGTGCATGGATCTACCGGGAGGGTTCAAGTGTGATTGTTTACCAGGTGGGTTCACCGTTCAGCTGGAGACGGTTCCTCCGATTAATCACGTACATAGCAGACACACTCCTGGTCTGATGCGTTCACTTGTTCGTCTGTCTTCTCCGTGGGAGTCTAATCTCTTTGGCCTTAAGCAACAACACATAACATCCTTATGAAATGTGTAAGTCAGGGCTCAGTTCATCAGATTGTGAGCTGACTTCAAAGCAGTGACGATGCTCAGGATGCCTATTTGCCCACTTACAACCTCTGAGTCTTCTCTTAGTAAATGTTTCTTTGATGGAATACGATCAAAGCAGTGCTGTCTTAAAATAGCATTTAACTCTCATATGGAAACCATTACCTATTTCAAGGTACTACGTTTCACTATAACTACATTTCATTAGTTTAAATTACTCTATCATTACTTTTCATTGTAAAAGATGTAATGACTCACATGTAATCACAGGTAATTACGGCTCTTACCACTAGTGACCAACACTGTTTAAGTGCTGTTTTTACATCTCTGTCCTCTGTTGTGGCATTGTGTTTCCAGATTGTCCAACCGTCCATCTCACAAACATGATAGCTCAGAGGAGATTTCTTCAAATTTGGCTCAAATGTTCACATGGATTTAAGGATGAACTGATCCGAATTTAGAGGTCAAAGGTCACAGTGAACTCACGAAAATCCACCGTATTCTCACTGGCTTTGCTAACATTGAGCTTGAGGTGATTCTTGTTGCACCATGTGACACGAAGCTCTGTACAGTGCTTCGTAAAAATGGCCTCTAAAGTGAAGACGGCATGTTTCTCGCAGGGAATCATTCACAAGATGGACTGTAATAAGCTGAATGCATTAACTCTTTAACTCTTCACTACATATAAAACTTTACTGGTTAACGGAGGCATACAGCCGTGAGGTGGCAATTCTACTTTGTCTAATTAGGTAGTAAATTGTAGTTAACAACCATGCACACATAATAATTAAATTTCCTAATTGCCTACTACCTACCAAGTTCCTTCACAGCATACTGTAAGTGGAGTGCGCAAAAGGAATTTAGTGTTCAGTGACCATGAGGGCCAATATGAAGCGTGTTGTTTTTATCAGAAAACTGAAGAGAAAAGTCTTAAGTGTTTCCTTTTTTTAAAAAAAGCAATCCTAGCACACATTTGTAGGTGTATTGTTGTTCTGCTTTCTACATTACTGCTACCAAATATTCAGCAGTAAGAAAACAATCAGCAGGAACATGCATCACATGCTGTGTCCGCTACTATTTGTCCACGACTCCGCAGGGGACACCTAATTACAGAAGTCAATACATAACTTAGACTCTTGAAGTATTTGCTGTTACATCTGAAGTGTTTGTCTCGTTTCAGGGCGTTCGTTGTGTTCGCTTTATTATTTGCTTACAGCTACTATTAAGTTTCTGAGATCTTTTACTTCGCGGGTGTGTTATAAAACTTCTGTAAGAATGCCATGGAACACCCTGTCCTCTCTCTCCGCAGGTTTAACAGGGCAGTTTTGTGAGATGAACGTTGACGACTGTGAAAAAGAGCCATGCGGAGTCCTGAGTATTTGTAAAGACACTCTCAGTGGCTACGACTGCTTCTGCGCACCTGGATTTATTGGTAAGTGAAAGCAATATTGGGAGTTACTCGTTGCGAGTTAAAGTGGCATTTTATTCACAGAGGCGATTTGTCAACACATTGTGCTCCTCTCGTACTTTCTCAGGAAATAACTGTGAGATTGAAGTGAATGAATGTCTCAGCCAGCCTTGTCGGAATGGGGGCACCTGTGTAGATGAGCTCAACTCATTCAGCTGCCAGTGTCCTCTTGGGATCACAGGTATTATATTCTTCACAACTATTCACACTTACGAATGTAAATAAAGCTGTCAAAGTGTAAAACATGACTTAATCCTGAATCTTTATTTTTCTAACATGATTTCAGGTAGAATATAAGCAACCATAAATTCTCAACAGGAGTCCATATGATGTATATAGATCTAAATAATGGCTCACCAATTGAACAATACAAAACAAAACCACTGGAAAACAACCAGCTTTATGTCAGTTTATACGTTAACCAAAATATGTTGTGTCATGTAAATGTTGGTCCGCTCCACCTGCCACAAAACACAAAACCACAAAAAAGTTCCCCACCATCAAGATGGTGTAATAACCTCACTCTGTGACCAGGTGTCTTGCCCGGGTGATGAGTGCCAACAAGTCCTGCCCTGCGTCCCTGATATTGTGCTACAGGTGTTCACTCTTAAAGGGGAACTACTGTTTTTTACAACCTGGACCTTATTTCTGGCATAGAATACAATCATATACTCACCCATATAACTTTGTTGTTATTTGGAGTCGTTTGTCCGATATTTACATTAGCGTATCTCCATATAGTGGGAGTGACTGGGGCACC
>JASGAT010327740.1:0-22728 GCA_030220025.1 Chelon auratus | reverse complement strand
CCTAACTCAAACTTGAAATATTCATGTCCATCTCTAACAAACATTTATGACCATACTTTTGAGCAAATACCATGATTTATGATGTGATATGTTTGGTGTCAAAGTTTTGTCATTTGTTGTTGTAACGTAAAACATTTATATAACATTAATACGATATAGAACAAGTCACAGTCCCATATGGACCATTACACTCTGGAGATATGCAAGTGAGACATTGCTAAAGGTGTGAGTAATGTGAAATGCGGAGTGAATGGGAACCCTTTTATGCTTGTAATGTCTACCCAGAATTCACCATGAAAAGTAAAAATGTACAAGTGAGCACCAATGTATAGCACATTACTAATGGGGATCTATGTTGTACTGTGTACGGTGGCTAGTGTGCATATCATACATAGTGATGAGACGCTGCTTAGCTGATTTGCAAGCTGTCAGTGTTATGACATGAGCACAAATCAATCACGCCTGTCAAATGAAACCAGATCAGCCCCTGTCAAAATAAGAACATTAAAATGAAACACCTAGGTTACACTGTGTTAATCAGGTTGAAAGATGCCCCGCGTGGGCGTGTTTTGTCAGCTGGGAACGTTTATTAGGAGTGCCAGCATTAAAGCAGAATAGAAGGAAAGTTCAGCAGAGCACACGTAAGGCAGTGTCAGGCAGCAGCGAGTCAGCTCTCCTCCCACGAGGCCAATTAACACCACGCTGCTCTCAGTACAGCTGAACATTAAATATTGATCCTCCCATCACTGTTCACATTCATTTTTGTCTTCAGAGGGAGTTTCCTACTCTTTTTTCACCTCCCTCTATCTCCGTCCACCTGCGGCATTGCTGTATATCATAAGAAGCAACGTTTTTCCCTTGAGTTAGAGGTAAAAGTGGAATAAAAGGGCAGACAGGTTTCAAAGTGAGCCAAATGAGATACTTCACAATATAGTGCACGAGGGCGGTGAGGGGGCTTGGGAACAAAATGCCACAAATTAAAGTAATAATTATTAAGAGAGATAATTATTCCACAATTTCATGTCTTTCATTTCAAACATTGGGCTGTGGGTATTTCCTGGACTTTAATTTCAGTGATTAAAACGTTTTAACAGCTGGACTTATTACCTAGTCATGCCATCAGGTGTCATTATACAGTACTACCACCATGTGGTCATTACACATTAACACACATCTAAAATAAATGAGACACTTTTCTAAACCATTTTTTTTTATATTAAAATTTATTTTCACACCGCATCGGAAATTTCAAATCACTTGAAATTGTGCACAAGAGAATCAGCAGGAAGAGTAGGTCATATTTACATTTCAGCAGATTTACAGTTTCAAAAATAAAAGACAACTAGAATTAGAAGAAGGACAAAAGTTTTAAGCAGCCTGTCTGATTCATTAGGAATTGGGAATACGAACAATTCATGTGACTTCTGGGTCGATTATTCTGTCTACTAAGAAAACACTTCCTCTAACTTATCTGTTTTAGTATCCTATCCTGTAAGACATCTGCAAAATTATACATTTTCAGTGCAATCATTTAAGACCCTCTAGCATTGATAACAAGGCCTACCTCCAATATTGAGCAGCAAGTTTTTTCCAAATAAATGATAAATCGTTTGACCTCTTTAAAGGAGGGACACGCCCCATTTATCAAGTACACAGTCACAGCATACAGTTTAGGAGTAGTCCCAGGCACTGATAACACACCTCTGCTTATGGAGAAATCCATCCCATAAAGTCTGTGCAGTCCATCGTCTCCTACACTAAGATAATGGAGGCATTAAGATGGAATGACTTCAGAATCTATCACGGATAGAGAAGACGCAACCGCAAAAACCAAAAAGAAAAAAATAAATAATAATGCATTTAATCTGAATGCTGTTTAAACTGCACACCTGAATGAGAACTTCATTTAGCTGGAGGAGCACACACACACACACACACAGTCATATTTCACAACAGATGCTTTCACAAAGTACCCCACAGTGTATCTGATGAGTCATGAATTACAAGGTGCTACAGCCCATCAACATGA
Source organism: Chelon auratus (assembly GCA_030220025.1). Taxonomy (NCBI): domain Eukaryota; kingdom Metazoa; phylum Chordata; class Actinopteri; order Mugiliformes; family Mugilidae; genus Chelon; species Chelon auratus. The sequence continues at coordinate 20,699 of JASGAT010327740.1, read as the reverse complement.
ATGATTTATGTTCACGTTGTCGAATTTAAATGTTCAACTACATCCTGTGCGGCAAAAATTTCCTAAAAGCGCTCGCTGGCAGAGCCGTACTGCAGTTCTGAAAGTGTCGAACAGCTACTAAGGTTTACAGAGGGGAAATACTCGGTGGGCAGCGTTTTCAGTTTGAAGAATCAAAACCTTGGAAGCAAGAACATTTTCCCAAGAGACACAGGTGAAAAAAAAAAGATGGATGGGAGTTTGCTGACAGGAAAGGAAGACTTTTAAGGAAAGGAAACTAAAACAATACGTCTCCTACGAAAAGAAAAACACTGTTTACCTCAGTCTGAAATAGTGAGTTGCAAGTTTGGGAAATACTTAGACATCTGTATTATAACCTGTAATTTTTAACAGAAGTAGTTTTAAGTGTAATGAAATCAAGCTAGATGTTTAGGTGTTTTTATACGATAGGTCTTGCATCACCTGTACACCAGTATTCAGCCCAAAGGTGACGAAAGGCCTTCTGTAGTCATTTTAAATGGTACTTTAGAGTCTGGAAAATGTTGATGACTCATCGAGCACTAGTGGGTGTGTGCTGACTTTTGTGTCCAATGAAAGCACTGTAGCCATTGGTTACCGTCTAGAACATCTGTTTGCTCAAACCATTGAAGCTGACCAGTCAGAACAGGCTAAGCTAGGTGGCGGGCAGCCTCCGTAGCTTCTCATTTAAGTTTATCAGAGGTAAAAGCAAAAACGCTAGCTAGTCAAGGCTAGCTAGCACATTTCCTTCCAGCTTCCTCTAATTAAAATCCGATTTGACGTCCCTGTGTCTTAGCAATAGAGTTCTCTCATGGAGAATAGCAGTAACTACAGTCATCATTACTGGACAAAAAGAAGTAGCAGCTGAATGAATCTTGCTAAAAGCTAATTAGCCTAGCTTAGCGAAGCAGTTGTCTCAGCTTCTATACCGGGTGAATATACATGATTTGATGTGGTTATGCTTTACATCATATTGTTTAATGCATTAAATTACAGATATAAGTAAAGATGGACCAAATGGGCGTCACATTACAAGCTTTTGTTTTTTCCTCTGACTTGCCTGTTTCTCTAAGTTAGTGCTCTCTGCTTTGGTAAGGCAGTGTGTACTATAGGAATAGTACTGTTCATCTGTGATACCCATTTTTTGTTATCGGTTTGAAGATCATTTAATTAACACTGACTTAAACTCAGGAAAAAAAAAAAAACAGCACAGCAGTTTTTTTTTTTTAGAGGCCTCTACGATCATCCGGTGAGTTTGGCAGTAACAGCTGAATAGTGAGACCATATCCAGTTTCAGTAGTTGTTTGGTCCTTGGTAACACACACCTGAAATGAGTTGTACAGCAACGCAAGGAAGTCACAACACAGCAAGGACACAAGGGAAGGACTCACAGTTATTGCTGGGGAGCAGAAGATGTCCATGTCTTTGGAAAACAGACACTTTGAGCAGTCTTGGTTTTGAGCATGAATCTCCCCAGCATCTCGGGCAAAATTCACTATATGCATAGACACATCTGTGTTGTCTTCCCTGAAACGTGGACTGTTAGTGAACTGTTTTGACCTAAAACGTTACCACCTCCATTCAGCTGGAAAGACAGACAGCATCTAATTTCCCTGAAACCGATCCCTGCTGAGCATCAGTGAGGGATCAGCGCTGTTACGGTTGTTTTTGGCCTGGGATCCACATAACTTCTCAAATAATTCACAATGAATCATTGAAGGCCAAATGGTCAATCCTCATATTCGTGTCCGCTTTGTAAGAGTCAGAAATCAGCTGAAGAGTCAGTGAATTCCATCCTCCAGAGATCCTTTGGCTTCCCAGATCTTTACTGTCCGGTCGCTATCGACAACAGAAGAAGAACATCAAGAACAGCCAATAACAGTCAAATCTAATATTTATCTGAACTTTATCTCAAGTTATTAATGCTATACTATGATCCTGAATATGTTTAGTGACTTACTCAGAGGCAGTGAACAGTTGGCTGCTGTTGGTTGCCAGGCCGTTTATGGGACTGTCGTGTCCCTGGACCTCGCCGAGGGGTGCTAGTGAGTCGGTGTGCCAAAGACGCAGCAGCCCTCCTCTGCACCCACTGAGCAGCACCGGGGAGCCTGGCACCACGCCCAGAGCGCTAACCCAGTCTGCCCGGGCGCTGGCCGACTGTTAGGTGAAACAACAACCAACAAAGTTCACTTAGCAACTTCTTTTTTTTTTTTTTTAAATGGTGAAATCTGGGGGGAAATGGCACAGTGGCATACTTTTGACACCTCCTGAATGTGTAATACATGTGCAATACACTATCATCTTACCTGTAACAGCTGTTTACTAGCCAAATCCCACTTTTTAATGTTACAATCTCTGGAGCTGCTGTAGAAAACGTCTCCATGCACAGCCAGGGACTCCACGCTGTCCTGATGGGAGGGGTCAAACGTGTGACAGGAGCTGATGCTGCCCTGAGCACCCTCCGTCACTTCAAACATCTGAAAACAGGTGCATATATTCATAAAGATGCTCGATATTGCATGTATTTTACTATACGTGTAGGTGTGTGTTCATTTTCCTACTTTAATATGACGGTCTTTGGAGCCAGTAAGCACTATGTCCTGTCCGTTGCCCAACTTTTCAACGGTCAAGCACATGACAGGTCCCAAATGGCCAGTCAACTTCCCTGTGGATGCAAATCTAAAGAAAGAACAATCCAATTATTTTAATTAACCAAACACTTTTGTCTCCGAGAACTGATTAGCTCAACTAAAACTCTAATCTTTGTTCCTGTAACGTACTTGCGGAGGTCCCACATGCGCACGGCGTTGCCAGCAGCAGCATACAAGAAGGAGCCAGAGGGGTTTAGAGCGATTTGGTTGATCTGACTCTCTCCTGGTGGGATGGATAAACTCCTAACAGAGGAACATGTGTCCCCTGAGCCCACCTGGCCTGACGACCTGATGTACACAAAAATGCATAATTGATCCAAATGAATGAACTGAACTCAACATTAAATGCTGGGCGTAGGAGCATGTGTACTTACGTGAGCGTGCGGATACACTTGGCAGAGTCTCGGATGTCCCAGACTTTGATGTAAGCTGTGGAAACGGTGAAGACGAGGCTGGAAGTATACCTAAATATAACAAGGGACCAAATGATGAATCATAAGCATTAATACAAATACTAATATCACCACTAGATACTGCCTTTTCTAAAGCATACCTGACTGAGACAACACTGCTTGGATGATCTGCTAGAGACATGATCTCCTGACCCGTCACCAAGTTCCAGACTTTACACGTACGGTCTGAAAATAAATGTACAAGTGTACAAGCACGGGTTACACAAAAAAGTGTCAAACAAAATCATAGGAATTATTATTTTAGGAGGCACAGTTTTTACCTTTGGAGCCTGTAAAGAGCAGGTCGTCTGTGGCATCTACGCAGAGAACAGGTTTGGTGTGGCCCTCGGCTACATAAACGCACTGCAGTTTGGCCCCCCGGCTGTTCTTAGGAGCTGTCACAGGGTTGATCACGCCTCTACAATTCACACGACACAATAACAGCATTTAACAATGATGGGGAGTTTGGATCTGTAGACTACCAGTGCGTTCACTTGCTCCTCGATTGGTTCCATTTCCCAAGTAGGTAAACTGTTGCCGGATTGTGGTTTTAAGTAAGAATAAGGATATAACATGGAAACTACTAACAACATGTTTTATTTTTTATTTTTTTCAGATCATGGCAGCATGACGTGTGATTACTGAAAACGCTCAAAAGCGAACGAATTAGCTCAGAAGTATGCTCGTATGCACTTGTGAGAGATGGACAAGCTTGGGTTAAGGTAACTCATGTTTCACCATTTTTTTTGCTCACACGACGCCGACAACTCGGCAAGTTGTGTACCAGACTTTCACAAGTTGTTGTTGTGGTTTGATCGGGTATTCATTAGGTATGTTGAATTTTTCCACTCAGGAAATAAAATTTCAGATTATTCCGACATTACATCAACATACAGTCATACTACAGCTTGCGTGACGGATAAAATAGGACAATACAGATTACTTTGCACTTTGTATTTGAAGAGATTTAATAAAAAACTGAGAGCTGTACATTACCTGTGGCCTTCAAATACAGGTGACTCCTCCAACCTGAAAAAAATAAAACTAATTATTATCATACACTAAATCATACATTTAATTTATTTCATTACTTCTTATAATTCAATCTACAAAGGTATTTTGTGCTAAATGCTATCAGTTACCATGCTAACGCGCTGATAAATGTTATGCTAGCATGCTAATGTTTAGCACCATTTACTGATGAAAACTAGCTAGTAAGATAATACTGGTATGAAGACGCTTAATATCTGAAATCTTTTGAAAATAAAAGACATTGAATAAAAATAAATGAGAATGTTAATGCTTATTTTGCTAACTAGCAGTAAATTAGAAGTAAAGCTGAGGCAGTGAATTGAATTATTGCAAATATTTCGGCATCATTTGGGGAAGCATGGATCGTTGCAAAACGATACAACTCATTCCTAACAATGGCACTCGTAACTTACACTGATCTGTGGTCACTGGCTTTAGTTTTAGTTTCCGCAGTGCTAGCTGGAGGTGCGTGTACAGGTGCTGGGATGTGTGACGGCGTGGGCCCTCTGTCCGGCATCTTCCTGCGGCTGAGCGGTGAGCGCTCCGGTAGCTTCCTCTCGGTCCCCGTAGGTGACCTGGATCCAGATCTACATTTGTGAAGAGTGTCAGGAGTCATTTAGTTCATCAGCGCATTAATTAACATCCGCAATAAAAATAAATATTCAACATTTCGGCATTGGACTAGTTTCTACCACGGAGAAGCTTTTAAATCTTACATGCCAGCTGGCCGGGCAGACAGAGCAGATGGGGAAACAGTTTGCTCACGGTCAGGGGTTTGACCAACGGCATGACCCTGCATGTCTGCCGGCCCTTCCAGGCGCTCTGCTAGGGGCAGCAGAGGGGCCGAGAAGTCTCCGGTCGGGGATTCACAGGACAAATCCCCACTACCGGCATACAGTAGCTCCATCTGGGTGGTGGTCCGCCTTCGAGCCTGAAGGGCCACAATAGTTTGGAAGAATAATTACCTGATTCACAAATCAATGAACCAGTCAGTAACTATTCTAAATACAAAGTATAACATATAATATAACAAAATGACATACAGTAAATGAGTTTACTCTTTCAGATTTCCATACATAGGTACAGTACCTTGCTTCTTGGTCTGGATTCACCACATAACTTCATTAAATCTGATGCCAGAGAGCTGAAACAAAGGACGTACAATCAGCCCACTACGTCGTAGCATGCCTATATTAAGCAAGTATAATGATTACAGTGTTTATTGTCTTAGCTTAGTGTGTTAGCAATGAACACGCAAAGCACAGCTGAGCATGGATGAACTGACATCTTGGACCACAGTGGACCTAGTTGTGCCTCTAGCTAAACATTCAGACGGCTCACAAACTGACAGATGTTAATTTTGGAAATAAAGCTCCAAATGCAAAGCACGAAGCTGTCTCTAACTTCCATTATACAAAGAGATCCAGTCAAATGTAATAAAATAGTCCAGTATATGATAGCTATGTCCTTGTTTGAGCGACATGGGTTCTTTTTCTACCTGCTCACACATTAACACTAATTCTAAAATTCTCTTATTGTCGTGTCATAGAGGTCTCAAATTTTTCATTTAAATAAATAAAAGGCGCGGTACTGGCGCTTACCACTATTGTTAATTAAAAAAATGCAAAACAGCGGTCATTTTTTGGCAAAGTCAACCTGTTGATGTATTAATCAGATCACAGAGTAATGGAAAAATCTGTGCTCAACTTCTTTATTTAAACAATAATAGTGATTTTGCTGCCCTTAGAATTCTGTGACCACAGAACAGCACAAGCTGTTTGGACCATAGGACAAATTATACAGTGTATCTTTAGCAGACTCTAGGGACATAATTCACCATAATAACTGGTGGTTTGGTCTACATGCTGTGTTATGTTATGGATCCTGTGTTGGTGTACGCATCCGATTTGAAGGAGAGTTGTTGCTATTGTAAGCTAGCAGGGAATAGCTCCTCAAAAGTGAAGCCAAAGCAAGCAGAGTTCCCCCTGGTGACTGGCTGCAGTATAGGTCATAAGTTGTTTTAGCTCCACCCATGTTAGTGGAGGGGGTGGAGGGGGTGGAGACTCTGGCTCCAAGATGGCGTATCCCGGGAAAACAGCGTCAGTTTGACCAATGCAAGGAAGTGGCGACGCATTGTCCATATTTATATACAGTCTATGGTTTGGAGTAGCATTGTTAGCAAGAAAAGTAAATACTTAAACAATCTATACATTTAATTCCTATTTTTTCATATTTTGTATTCTGCAGCCGATAATTTTTTTCTGTGCCGTCACTAAAAATGTCCAAGAACACGTCCGACCAAGCACGTTCCAAATACCCGGATGCGTTCAACATATGTGTAAGTTTCTCTCGCCCTTGCACAAATTCAACCTGAGCAGAATCTAATCAGTGAGTCTGCATGAACACCTTGAAAAACCCTTTAAAAGGCGTCAACTGGAGTCTGCCTCTTGACAGCGTGCATTTAGCCTTCACAGCAGGGAAAGTACAGGTGTCCCTAATAACACCGACAATGGCTTGTTTCAAAGTGTCCCAGTGAGCCAGGTCATTGAGCCACAAGACACAGGTATCATCACCACCTGGTGCGTCGGCATTATTAATCCCACCTGTGCTTTTCCTGCTGTGACGTGGAGAACACCTACTTATTTCAAATCTTTACATGATCTTGACTCTAGAAGCAATTTGTGCAGACAGAGTCCTGTTGAATTGGTAACCTAAAAAAAGGCAAAGAATGTTTATTTACCTGCCCTCCGCGGCTGGACTTGTCGCGGACTCGTCGCTGCTGCTGTCGTCTCCGTTTTCTGCTGCAGGGAGAACCCACACACAAATAAACCCGGTTTCTCAACAAATTTGCGAAGCAGTGCTTTTTCTTGATTGCGCACTCCCTGTCGATCAGCAGCTCAAATAACAAGGTCAGAGGTCATCAAGTCTAGTTATAGATAATAACGGGGGATGAACGGAGAAAGCATGAAGGATACAAAACGATACAAACACAGAAATGCGGACAAACTGCTGTGTACACAAAAACTGTAGCTCCGAGTTGTGATCAGCTCAGGGTTTTTACTGCGGTTAAGTTTTAGTGACCACCGTCTGGATGAAGTGGGACTGGCTAGCAGGTGGGGGACCACGTCATGCACGTCAAGGCAGAGTTACTTCAACTGGGTTAGTTTGTATAAGTACAGGGATGCACACTACATGATTTCTTGTTTTTCAAAATGAATCTTTGTCTGCTGCGAAACAAGATATGAAAAGTGCTTTAATATTGTAATACAATCTGAGACATAAGCCTTTATTTTTTAGATTAGTAAATGCAATATGTAAATTCACCAAAAACTGGAAATATATACACAGCTATAAGACCTTAGCTATATGAAGGTTATGGTGTTAAAATAACTGAGACGGCTGTTAATTTCACTGTGTTTTCGACATAAACATAATATCAGTCCTGAAGCTAAAATTAAGTGCAGGACTGTCACATTAGAATGCATTCGTTTTCACTAGTGTACCCAATGATATGGCAAGTGAGCATACATTGAAAGGACGCCATTATGACAATACACCTTGCACGCAAAATATTTTATTTCCATTGATCTAGGAACTCGTTTGAGAGAAATCATGTAGAGCGCATGTGCCTTGGTTTCTCAAACACAGTCACATTTCTATGCATCTTTTACTCACCTGGTGACAGGTAACCTAACTCTGAGTTCACACCACACAACAGAGAAAACAAACAGAAATCAAATCAAAAATCAAAGATGAGAAAATGGCTACTCTTTATTTTGCAGGCTTCATTTTTGTTTGAAAATATTATCTCTAGTACAAGAGAGCAGAAATTTTCTTTGAGGACAAGCTGAGGAAAGTGAAGCCCGTAATATAAATTGTAGCCACACGGTTAAAGAGAAGATGATTGAGAAGGTGATTGTGCTCGTCATGCTCAGAGCGGTTATTGATCTGTTGGGGTCCCCCACCTTGCAGAGCGCTGCCCAGCAGGGCGTCGAGCTCCGGGTTGATCTCAGCTTTCTCCTTCAGCATGTGGAACAGCAGCTGGTTCTGGGTGGCATTGTTTATCTCGGTCTGCTTCAGCCTGCCCTCCATCACCTTCAGCTGGGAGTCCTTCTGAGCTGCTTGAAGACCCTGACAACGCCCACACCGTAGACAGGTTCTTGTATAAATCTTTGATTGTTTGCATAAACTAAAAATTTATTCAGCACAAGAAGAGCGTTTTAAAACAGGCAAACATAATAAAGCCTCAGTCTCTATGTTATAATTACTTCAGTTTATAATATGGTTCTAGTTTATGCTCCTGGGTTGAATGCATCTCCTCACTGGACCAATTAGATCATCAAATCTAATCTCATCTAATCTAATGAAAGCTTAATTTAATCAGGTTGTTCCATTTAAATTGAGTTTAATTGAGTTTATAAAGGAGGGATGGCTATGAAGAAAGCATGTTCAAGATGAACAGAAAAGGCTGCCATAACAACCAACAATATTTACCAGCAATAAAGCCAAATTTATGTAGCGCATGTATTTTAAATGCAGGGTGGGCGATGTATGAGGAACCTGAGTCAACCTGATCTGATTGTGTATGCAAACAAAGACACAGTAAAGCAGGAAGGGTAGAGGTAGGTACCTTATTGATGGCCATAGTCACAAAATGGTCCAGGAGGAAGCGGGCCTCTGATAGGTTACAAGAGCTGATCGCAGCCACAATATCCACAGTGTCTCCTTCCTCCTGCAGCCAAAAATATCAGCACATTAAATAAAGTTGCACTGTACCCACCTCAATCATAGAACAATTTATTTAAACAACACCTTGAAGTAATTACTAGGGAAATGCAGTATTGCAAACAATAACTTGTTTTTACAGTAAAATTTAACCAGGAACAGATTAGATTAGCATAAATACTTCCAACTAAATAGCTAGCTTCTTCCAGCTGTACCTACCGTAGAGCTAACAGAGACAATTAACTGACTAAACTAGCTAATGTTAGCTTGTTATAGTTACCTAGATTAAATATTGGACCAATTTTTTTGACTAATGTTATTTATTTCACACACACATGTGCTTGTTTAAAAAAACAAACGTTATGTTATTGGTTTAGCGTTAACATTAGCCTGACTATGTTCAAATTTTATGCTAACATCCAAGGAACCTACTAGCTTCCACCAAGTTTAGCTACCACAAAGCTAACAGATCTTAACTACCTCTGTTAGCTGACTAAACTAGCTAATGACGCTTGCTAACAGACTCCGATTTAAGAGTAATATTGGTCATGTGATGTATTTGACATCACTAGAAAATACCCTTATGTGTTGTAATTAATAAAAAAAATGCAAAAATAACAAAAAAATAACGGTGTCAAGTTTACATAAGTGATCAGCATCTAATCTGTATTAAATGTGTTTCTGTGGTTTCTCTAAACATACTTTGGACTAGTGTTACTTATTTCACACATACCAGGAGTTACTAGTTTAGCATTAATATTTACGTAAGAGTTTAAATTTTATGCTAACATCAACTGGCGGGCTAACCCACAAATCTTTGAGCTAACTATGGCTGTTAGTTTGACGAATGTCTAATGTTAGTCAAAGACAATGAAAATCTTGCATGCACACATTGTTCACAATACTTCCTATAGCACTCACTTAGGAAAGAGGAAGCATATTAATATTAATACCATTAGCTCAGCATGTAATGCAAAATCTGATATTCTGCAAAATATCAGTTACTTAATCTGAGATACTTATTTCTACCACAAGGCCTATGCACAATCATATATGCATTTATAAGACTGTTGATAAAGTTTTAAATATTGTTTGGCTTTCTAAAATGTATTTTTGAGAGTTATTGATGGTACAGTTTTTGTGAATCTTGTGGATTAGGCTTCTGGCTCCGTGTTCAACAACGCACAGATCAACTTTCATAACATTACTTAACAGAGCTCCCAGTGCTGCATCATTAGTGACTGCAGGCTCACAACTGAAAAATAATTGCACAGTTTAGCTCCACTGACAGCACTCAGGAGTTTGGAAACCACGCCGACAAACGCGACAGATACAAGCAGCTACAAGAACTTTCTGCCATATCTCATCCCTTCTGTCCCACTCTTAAAACTTTACAATGATTACGTGAAAGATTGACAGTGATTGTATGATATAAACCTGTGAAGAGAAGATGTTCCTGAAATATCACATTTACACACTAATGTTCAGTTTAGATCATTAGGCTGCTGTGCCTTGGCTGTATTAATGGGCTGCACAGCCAGTGGTTGTTGCGTTATTGAGTCACTGTTTTTTTCCAACAAATAAGTGCCTGATGCTTGTTTGTCAAAGTGGGCCAAATGGGGCACAAACTGCATTGCCAAAATGCGCTGGGATTTTCAGTGGTGCCGAACTCTGCAATTACTTCCCAAATTGCTTGCCTGAGGGTTACAGCCTAATGCAGGCTTATACTTGCTAATGAGGTAGTGATGTCTGCACTGTAATTATTTGAGTGTGTTAATATGTATTCAGTGTGTAAAATCTATCACTTTGGCATAAGCACACTTTATACGCTGACATTTACTCACACATATATTCTGACTACATAATCCGGGCATTCTCTCACCTTGGCCTCCTCCATCTGCATGATGTTGGCCTGGCAGTCGGCGATGCTGTCGTTGATGTAGTCGATGTTGGCGCTCAGAGATTCCAGCTCCTCGTTGAGGGAAGCCAGGGAGCGGTCGGCGTCTGCGCCGTCCACCGCCATCTTTTCTCTCTTCCTGGTCACCCGCTCCCTCCGCTTTGTCAGCTCCTCCCGTTGCTGAAGATGGAAAAAACGAAGGACTTGGACATTTAAATTGGCAACCAATTTTGCAAAACTTGCAATGATTTTAATTTTAATTGGCACTATTACATGTTTTTGCATCCAACTTGGTTACAGGTTACCTTCAGTAGTCGGTTCATATCCGTCTCCATGTTAGAGATGGTCATCCTCTGCATGATAATATCACTGACTCGTCTCTCCAGTGATTGCCATTTAGCCCTTGCTGTCCTGCTGAGGTAGGTGCTTCCCATCCGCGCTGGGGAACTCCTGAGGAGGATGATTTCAGAACTGTTAAGACAGATACTCAGCTGTGCAACACACTCACACATATTGAGAATAAGCTTAGATGGTGCACCTGGCTCCATTGGAATGGCTCGCGCCCAAGGACTGCAGCCTTCCCGGGATCGCTCTGTGTGGCGGCTCCTGGGGGGGTTCAGGTAAGCTCACCTTCTTGCTTGCCTTCCCAGACACGGGCCTCACCTGGCGCCTCAGAGCTGTCACCTGATACAAAGCAGAGTGGAAAAAGGAGGTATAACAAAGCAATCCCAGTGCTGTTGTCACCATTTACTCCACTGCGTGACAGTGTATTTAACCTCTTCATTCTTCCTGCGAAGGATCAACTCCTGTTGTCTCTTCTGGGCTTCCATCTGCTTCAGCTGGTGCTATGAGAGGAGACGGGTGCAAGTTAGTCTTTAGGTGGCTACATTCATACAAAGAAAAATTACACTCATTAAAACCAATAGCTTTGAGTGTCTTACCTCCGCCCTGCGCTGGTCTTTCTTCAGAGAGGCGATCTCTCTGTTCCTCTTGCACTCTGTGGCCCTGTTCCTCTCCTGCTGCTCCTTCATCTGACGCATCAGTGCCACCTAGTGGACCAGATATAACACAGCAGGATTTCAAATGAGCTCTGGTACAATACGAGACTAAGAAAAGAGGACAAAAATAAGCTTTACTTTGGTCTTCTTCATCTCAGTCACATCCTGCTGGAGCTTCTTGAGCTGCTTCTCGTACTGCGACTGGTTCTTCAGGAGGCGGGCGTGCTCCTTCTGAGCCGACTGGAGCTTCTGCAGCTCTTTGTTCATGGAGCTCAGCTTCTTCTCGTACTCCACTTTGATCTTTTTAGCCTTCTCCTCCGTACCGGACTCCACCGAACCTTGAGAAGTAGAAAGGGAGGGTGGAGCTTTGTTTTGAGCTTTTATTAGAACATGGATACAGGTTCAAACTTATCCGCAAGTTTTTTGACAACCAGTAATTGATTGGTTTTGTGAGTGTCCTACCCATATTGTGCAGAACTTTGTCCCTCTCCAGCTGTGTGTCTTTGATTTTATTCTGCAGCATCATCAGCTTCTGTTCGTACTGCTGTTTGAGCGTGTGCAGACGCCGCTGGCTGTTCTCCAACTCATCTATCAGCTTCTGCTTGATGGCGATCTCGCAGGTGATATTGGCCAGGTCAGCCTGGAAGTTTTCTGCACACAAGCATGCGCCGGGCAACTGTGACTTCAGGTTCATTTTGATATGTAATTATCTGGCAAAAAAAGGGCTGTGCGTAGTTTTACCTTTTTCATCCAGCTCCTCAGAGTCGGACTCCTCCGACGTCTCTTCTCCCGCCCCATCAAAGTCCTCCTCTTCTCCGTCAGCGTCCTCGGCCTCTTCGTGGTCGCTCCCCTCCTTAGCGGAAGCACACACAAGGAGAAGATGACGAATGGTGTGATAAACACTACTTCGCATCATAATCTCAGTTTGTTCTTGTGATTCTCCACCTACCACTTCCGCCTCGTCGTGGCCTCTTTCCTGATCGTTGTCTGGGAATTCCTCTTTGACAACACTGAAGGAGGAAAAGAGTGTTAGCAACATAACAAAAACTGCAATCTTCCTGGTTCAGATTAGAATTTCAAATTAGGATAATGACAGATAAAGGTCTCATGCAAATGATCGTACACTTCATCGGATCATGAGCAGACGTGGAATCAGTGCTGATTAATGAATGATTTCAGTGTGATCGCTCAGGAGAGGGACACATGAATGACACAGCGGGAGAGATAGCACGGTTAAATGATCATGATTGACGGTTATTACCAGTCACACCACAAACACACTGTCACTGTAAGAAGGGCTACCACACACTGCTAAGATCTGGTGGTCAAAATCATAGACAGTATAAAGATAGACGGCGGAACTGCTCCTCAAAAGTGAAGCCAAAGCAAGTAGAGCTCCCCCTGGTGGCTGGCTGCAGTATAGGTGATAAGCTCTACCCCCTCCATGTTAGTGGATGGGACTTGGGCCAAACTAAAACACTAAAATACATATCAAATCATTTTCTTTTTTCATTCAAGGATGGGTTCTGTCATTTTAGGTAGTTGATACAATATTGATGCATGTTAATGTTTAAAAACAATTATAGTTGATAAACCGACAAACCCGTAGTTTAATTAAACAAAAACGCGAGTGAGTTTAGAGGAAGTGTGGGCGGATTGTCGATATCGTGGCTCTGAGTGGCTCCACTCTCGGACCATTCTGCGCAGACTCTGTCTCCAAACTTGCAAGATGGCACTGCTCGTATCCGCTGGAAAATAGCATCCGTTTGGCTAATGCAAGGAAGAGGGGACGCATTGTCCATATTTACAGTCTATGATCAAAATGCTGCAGATTATTGTCATGGATGATATTTTTTTTGCTCATTTCTCAATTACAACTTTAGTTTTTACTTCTAATGATCTGATCAACATCTTGCAGTGTGCAGCTAGAACAGAGGGGTTAAGAGGTTAAGATATCTGCTTCCCTCCAGGAGTGTAAACCACCTGCAGGTGCAGAGAAAGTTAGTATTTGTTACTTTTGGAACAGTCAACTGAAATCATTTCAATTACTTGGTGCATCTGAACACAAAGGGACACAAACTGCATTGCTGATCAATGAATCAGTTTCAGATTCTACTGTATATTTGCCCCATTTCTGGAGGGGAAGTGGCAAACCTGGCGGGCTCAACCTCTTGTTGGTGATTCTCCTCGTATCGCCTCAGTCTTCAGAGAGAAGAGTGGGGATGGGAGGGTGAGGAGGGTGAGGATGGTGAGGCGCGGAGGAGGTAAAGGGAGCGGACAGGCCACAGAGCGTGGGGCGAGTGAGGGGAAGTTTATAAGAAAGAGAGAGAGAGAGTGAGACAGAGCAGCAAGGAAGTGAGTGCAGAGACTTTTGTGACAAAGACAAATGAGTCATACTTATGGAAACGTAGAAGGCAGATCCTAACAAAAACAGTTACCAAGTCTTTTAATGTGCAGATGTAAAGCTGGCACAAACATGTACAGCCAAGTGATAAATGATAAGAGGGTGCCACAGCTTGTTGGAGAACCATCATCATTAGTAGATGTCACCGTCAACTCGTCTAAATCCAGCACACACTCCATTAAAGAAACACCAGGGTGTAAACTGCTAATGCAGGGGATCAGGAGATAATTACCCACAACACACCAGGACAAACGCCATGGCAACAGGCAAACATAAAGATCATCACTACTGATATCTAATTTTCTGCAGTAATAATGGTTTATGAACAATATGAACTTTTTATCATAATAAGTATTGCAGAAGTGTGCCATTCAATGAAAGTTAATAAAAAAGTTCCATTCCACACCTCTTTTTCTTCTTCCTCTCCTTCTTCTTGAGTTTCTCCAAGTCCTTCTTGGCCATCTCGATGACGTCGCTGGCCTCCTTCTCGGGGGCCAGGAGGGCAGGGGAGAAGGAGCCGGGGCCGGCGTACAGCGAGGAGCGAGTCGAGACCCGGGACAGGCTCTTCCTGAGGTTCTCGTTCACGGCCTCACTCTCTAGAAGTTTAGCTCTGAAAAATACAACATTAGCAACTGACAAAGATCCACAGTGATCTTTATAATGAGTTGAATGTTACTGTGTGCAGTTATTTCAAAAAAATGAGTCAGTGGTTATAGATGACTTATAAATGACTTGGACCGGCTGGAATGAGTAAAAGGAGATCTAATAAATGTGATATCCATACACACCTGAGCTCCTCGATTTCTTTGATGTAGTTCTGAATCATGTTCCCGATTTCCTCGCTACCCTCACCTGCAGGCAGAGGTTTCAGCTTTTAAATGAGCTTATAGAGCAGTGACGTAACATTTTATGTACCGACAAAATTAATAAAGTAAACCAAACCAAATAAAGAAACAGTTTTATAGTGAAACACAGTACCATAATCAGAAAAGTATATTTATTTTAAAGTTTAGTCGGGACGGGTCTTGGAGCATGAGGTTGCATTTTGTTATTTATGGTCATAATCTATTGAATAGAAAAAGTATTAGCGATAAACTGACCCTTAGCGAAAAAGTCCAAGTTTAGTAAAAATAAAAATGTCTTGAGCATAGGCTGTATATAAATATGGACAATGCGTCCCCACTCCCTTGCATTGACCAAACCGACGCTATATAATATGACATTATCTACTGTCACATTGGGAGACCGCAATTTCCATTAAGGGCCGGCCTTTGTGCAGAAAGCGAAGAACAGCGTGGAAGCAGCCTGAACGCTGCTAACAGAAACTTTGCTACATGCAATAAATTACTATGGCACTTCAGAGGCCAATGCAGTGGGCAACAGTAAAACACATGTATAAATCACAATGCACAGAATAATCTTCTAGAAGCAGACCTACCTGCTTTGGCCAGAGCCTGGTTGGCCTGGTCACTGAGGACCTGTGTGAGTCTGACTCTCTGGGCGTCGATGGTCTCCTGCATGGCCTTCACTCTCACCCTCAGGTTGTTGTTCTCCGTCTGCAACATGGAGTTCTCATGGACCAAGTCGTTGATGCCCTCCAGGCCGTCTTCACCCACCATACGCTTTCCCTGAGCACCGCGGAGGTCAGTTAATATCAGTAAATATTTATCCGCTCATATCCTTCTCAGTGTTTTTTATTTGACCTTCATCTACCGGAGGATATGCCGCCACCCTCTTTTCTGCCTTACCGTCTTGTACTCCATCAGCTCCATCTGCAGCCGTGCCATCTCTGTCCTCAAGGCGCTGATCTGCTGGCTGGCTTTGTCCTGGTTCACCATCACCTTGTTCTTGATGTTCCGGGCGCGGTTGGCGTATTTCAGGGTGTTGAGAGTCTCCATGAAGTCCCGGTCCGATGGGCTGATACAGGCGATCATCACCGTTTGACTGGGGAACGCAAAAAAACAAAACAAAACAGAATAAAGGTCAGTGATGTTATGGATATTTACACACGTCTGAAAACATCTAATGGACTACCATCTCTGACGTACTTGCACACAGATTTTCGTGCAATAATCCTTTTTTAAATGCTGGCTAAAGAGTAGATTAAATATTAGAAAGAATTTCAGCTCATCACTGGCTGAAACGTTCACGGTACATCTGCATCCAGCAACTGATTTCAAAGGAAGCTTCTGCAGCACCAAAACACTTGATCTGTACTTCCTTAGCAAACTATGCGCCCATATTTGTATGTTAATATATAATTTTGAGATTGAGCCACACAAACCTGTTGCCACCAAGTGAGTCCTGCAACAGCCGGGTCAGTTTGGAGTCTCTGTAAGGCACGTGAGTGGAGCGCTTACTCCTGTCTCCCAGAGCACTGATGACGTTTCCCAGGGCAAGCTGAGACAGGACAGGCACAGAGGAAGTGTTATAATATATTACATAAGTCAACAAAAATAGGATTGTAAATATAGGATTGTTAATGGGGAAAAAAATACCAATCACGATGCTAGCGACCGAAATTAAGTGCATTTTCTATTTTGGCCAGCAGGGGCCCGTCTTGCTCCACAAAATCCTCACACACCCGGGTAATGTATAAAATTCTCAGCACAACATCAGACATGATCTCAGCTTCCTCACCAGCCCACAGTTGATGGAGATGCCCTCTTTAGCTCTGTCTCCTGTAGCTCCGGTTCTCTTCAGTCTCTCAGAACCAGCCAGGTCCACAAAGTGGAACTTGGCCGTCAGCGTCTCAAACTCATCAATCTGCGAGCTATTAGCCAGTCGGTTATCTGTTACATTATCCTGGAAGAGATGAAAAAATACTAGTTTTTCTACAGTTTTGTACGGTTTACATTAGTATTACTCAGTGTGTAATAATCTCAGCCTACTAAAACATCTGTATCACACTCCTTAGCAGCAGAGACTTGCCGTCTTGTGTTACAATACGTACATTGTTATCAGGAGAGCAGACTCGCACTTGGCACAGGTGGATGGTGAAGATGGCGTGAGAGCGCGAACTCTGGACGTTCATCTGGGTGCTGGCGGTGGTACGAGACAGGGCGCCCAGCTTCAGACACTGTATCATCTGTTAGAAGTGAGACGGAGGATGAGTGGCAACAAGAAGGTGCCTATTCTCACATCACAGGGATCTTTGAGAGGAGCAACACACGAGGATCCTTTTAATGTTGACTGGCTCTACATAGCTACTATATGTAACAGTTTCTAATAGGGAGCAGTTTGACTAGATTTTCTTAATCAAAGAGACACAGTAGGACGAAATGGAGACTTAAAAGCCATGCCGCTTTGAAAAGACATTTTATAAATAAAACTCCCAAATCAAATAAACAAATAAGGTTACCTCCAAAACACAGGCTGTAGTCTCAAAGTTTTGAACAAATGTCAGAAGCTGCATGGCTAGAAATTAAATTCATAACTTATGAAGAACACAATGCATCAGGGTTTCATAGAACAATAAAAAAGAAAAAAATAGAATATACAACGAATACTGTAATTGTGTGCTGGGAGAAATGGATCTTTCTTTTTATAGATAGTATTATAGCTGTCAACCATAGACTTCAAACCATAGACTGTATATAAATATGGACAATGTGTATCCACTTCCTTGCATTGGCCAAACTGACGCTATTTTCCTGGGGATACGGGCAGCGTCATTTTGCGACATTGGAGCCAGAGTGTGCACAGTACGGTCCAAGAGCGGAGTCACGTGGAGCCGCGATGTCGATGATCCGACCACACTTCCACCAGACTGACTCGCGTTTTTGTTTAATTAATACTGCGCTCTGCTCTACTTCCACCAACAAAGAAGGAAACGTTGGATTATACATTGTACTTGTTTTTTTATTTTATTTCATTTTTTTTCAACTCTCACGGCCCCATGGGACCGCTTCACGGAGCGGTTGGCATGGCAACTGGCGGTCACCATTATGTCACATCCTGTTTCCATAACGTCAAATAACTTACTTAAACGGAACTTATCCAAATATAACACTTGAACCTGCTCCAACATTATATTAATTACCTAAAATGAAATTATTTGACGTGTATTTTAGTTTGGCCCAAGTCCCATCCACTAACATGGAGGTGGAGCTTATGGCCTATACTGCAGCCAGTCACCAGGGGGAGCTCTACTTGCTTTGGCTTAATCATTGAGGAGCAGTTCCACGCCCATCTTTATACAGTCTATGAGTAATACTCAAAGAGCAGTGTCAAGCACAGTGTCAAGCACCAGGACACTTGGCATATGGTCAACATGAGGTAGTGGAGATTGTACCACTAACCTTCTAGTTTACGGACAACTCACTTTACAACTGTGCTCTGGTATGTTAATTGCATTTCAGAATAAGAGTTG
The DNA here is from genome assembly GCA_030220025.1 of Chelon auratus. Taxonomy (NCBI): domain Eukaryota; kingdom Metazoa; phylum Chordata; class Actinopteri; order Mugiliformes; family Mugilidae; genus Chelon; species Chelon auratus. Next base: position 2,153 of record JASGAT010327740.1, on the reverse strand, counting down.
TGTTCTTATTACAACAACAATGATTGTAATGAGATCATTAAAAGCCGTAAAGTCCAGTCAGTGAAGTGGATGAAAGGGTCAGAGCAACAGTAGTTCTAGTAAGCTACTTGAGTTGCCAGTGTGCTAGCTAAAGCATGAGCTTTGTTCATGTCCTCCGCTCTCAGAATGCGTTGCACTAAAGCTGACCTCGGCTGCGGAGGTGACGGTGCGGGTGGTGACCCCCACGGTGTAAATGCCTCCGTTGGCGTCCTCGTGGATCTTGATGTTGGACTTCTGCTTCCTGGCCTCCAGGTCTCGGGTCGAGTCGAACAGGTCCAGCACCTCTTCATTGTACAGCTGGGGTGGATGAAACACAAAGTATTTATTTATCTATTTGTTTATTTAATGATGGCTTCATCGTCAGTACTGTCCGTTTGCATTCCCCAGCCTCATCTTCTCCCCTCAGCTGCTTCCTCACCAGCTGTTAGCAGCCACTTATTGGCAGTTAAAAATAAAGCCTGGAGCTGACCATGGAGACAAGCTAATGACAGTTTAATGGCAGATGGGTCAACTGGACACTTTAACAACCTCAACCCGTACACCCTTTGCTGACCTTTGACCTCTTGCTGTCTGCACGTTCTGCCTATGTCTAACTAATGGGCTTTAAGCGTGCTCAGAGTTTAGATCGAGTGCTAAGTTATTTGTATCTTAATTTGAGGTGGAAACCCGTGATAATTCCTGGGTTTAAATTCTTGGTTTGCCTCTGTGTGTGTATTTGCTAGCGTTACCTCCAGGAACTGTGCGTTGATCTTGAACTCGGGAACAGGTCGGCCCTGCTCTGTGGCAGCCTGTCTGCGCTCCTCGATCCCTCTGAACAGGTGGTAGACGGCCCGGGGAATGATGCCCAGCTCCTCTTCTCCGATGTTGACGTCGAAGCCGGTTCCCATAGTGTATGTCTTCCCCGAACCCGTCTGGTCACAGTGGACAAGACATGGGTGTTATTTCACCAGCAGAAAGTCTGTTTAATCTCTTCCTGATCATTTTAAATAGTGTCATTTTTAATACATGTAATTTATTTATGTGTGTTTGCGTTAAACTGTAACCAGATTGGGAGAAGAGCCTTGATGTTAAGTTTGTGGGGTTGGAAAAGGGAATGGGGTGCAGCAGTTTAGGGGTGGGGGGGTCAGAGGGGATGGGGTGGTCTCTATGGTGACAAAAAGAGGAATGCAACATTGGGTTCAAATTCACACGTCACCCCCGGTCACCCCTCTCCTCCCCGCCGCAGCTCCTGAAAGAGACGCTGACAGGAGTGTGTGTCTGTGCTGATGGATGAGGGAGTGTGTGTACGAGAGAGACAGCGTGTGTGTATGTGTTTGTCGGTTTTATTCCGCGAGACCACACCTGTGGGATCGCTGTGTTTGTGCGCTCGCTCCTTTGTGTGCGTGTGCGTCAGTGAGCGTGCATGGCGTCCAGCGTGCCCCTGTGAAAGGCTCTTTGACGGGAATATAAGGGGCACAATGTGAGGAGAGAATAATGAAGAGAAAGAAGGGGAGCGCAGAGGAAGACGGAGAAGTGGGGAGTTTAACTGCAGCGTCTGGAAACCGTCTCTTCCTTTCTCCCTGCTTTATCTCAGAGAGCATATTCACACCTAGCTCTTTTTACACAATTCAGTTTTAATTTGCATATTTGCACCTGGCGACGCTTCTTTTGTTGCAGGCCTCCAGTCCACATAACGAACACGGCAGATGTCTAGGCTAGAATGTGATGTCTGTGGTTCAAGCGTAAATGAAGACCTACCAACCTTTGATACTGAAATGAGCCAACGCAGAAAAAACAAAAAAAATATTTTCAGTGGCTGGTTGCAACCTGCCCGCCTCAGCTCTAAGTCTTTGATATACCCAAAAGAACAACTGTACAGCCCGATAAAAGCAACGTACGTTGGCATGGCATGGTGCTAAACGTGTACAAATTACACTACTCTCCTTTGAAAAGATCATTAAAAGTTGTTTGAAATTTGGGGAAATATGCTTTTTCGCTGGTTCACCTAACTTAACGAAACATCGGTGAAGGAAGGTGCCCACTTGAAAACCCCAATGACATGCTGCATACTGCTGTTGTTTAGGCCAGGTTCCTGATGTCTTCATATTGTTTGGTAGCTATGGTTAGCTGCTGAG
>JASGAT010327723.1:0-11191 GCA_030220025.1 Chelon auratus | reverse complement strand
TTTTTTTTGGACTTGGCTGACTTGCCAAGTTGTTGATGGATTTTGGTACTCACCAGAGCATAGTTAATCAAAATCATATTGCACACAATTCCTCTTAAGGGCATTTTTTTTTATCACTTGTGTCTGTGTTTTGGATAACTTTGTACCTCTTCTGACACACAGCTAAGTGAGTCAGCACGACTAATTGAGCCAAGCTCACTACATCACTGAGCTCTTTCACTGCGTGGCAGATGAGAATTAATGTTAATATCTCGCAGCATTCTCTTTTCCCTCACGGTGCTTTACAACGATCGCACACTGTTCAACAAAAGTTACTTAATGACAAAAGCAGTCATTCTGTGGGTTGAACTTTTAATCACAAACTTACACACACTCCAGATTAATTAAAACTCTGCAGTGGTGTCTTGCAGTAGCCATCACATCCTACCGTCTACCTCTTCTCACTGACCCTGTGTGCAGTCCCTGCATTTGACACCTGTATGCTGCAACAAACCACAGGATCTTGCTGTGATTACACCTTGGTTTGCTCGCAGCAGGCTATTACCCATTCTAATTAACAGGCAGCCAGCTATAAGTCAGAAGCTGCTAGGCATAACCATTCAGGTCCAAGAGACAGAGTTCCGCCATGTACTGAGAAAACATTGCCATTCCTTTTAATAAAGATGTCCCCTCTGGCAGCTAGGGATAGATGATAGAAAAAAAGAAGCACGATGTATAATATACACTTCATGATAAACTGTATATTTTTAAATGTCCCCAGTTCTTGTGCAGCGACAATGAAGAGCTGTACTGCCTGTGCATGTTAGTGGTGCGTCGTTCGCGAACAAGCCACCTCTAAGAGCCGAATCTTTGCAGCGAACGAAAAGAGCCGTCGGGGAGAGCCGAATGAATCCATGCAGGCAGGGGTGGGACTTAATTTTGATGGGCATCCCGTGCGGCCAATTACATGCGAGGACAGACTAATATCATATCTTTGTGTTAAACAGGGAGAAGGTGCAGATCCTCTAAAGACATCGAGTGTAGTGATACAGGCCAGGTACACACAGAGCGACAGGTGAGCCGGATTTAAATGCAAGTGCGTTGGGAAAAAGTGAAGAAATGAGCTGGACATCCAAGCTGAGGCATCTGGTATTTAACCTGTCGCATCCTTGAGCGAGACATTGAGACCCCAGTTAATCCAAGTGTGTGGCACAGGTGTGTGAATGTGTGAGTGAATGGGTAGATGCGTCCGTGACTGTAAAGCACTTTGAGTACCAATAGGTAGAAAAGCGCTATATAAAAACAAGGCCATTTACCATTTGCCATCCGCAACTAGATTTTTATCTGAAGTGTCATAATGTTAAGAGTCAGTCTGTATTTATTTAATTTCTTTGGTGTGGTTCAGTTGTTCATTTAAAGCTTTGATTGAAATGTTAAACAATAATAACTGTATTCTGTTTGCAGCAAAAATGCATAAAAATAAGGATTTTATGAAAAGTGGCTTACCATCATATAAACCATCATAATCGTTAAATTAGGATAATTTAACTTAGAAGGTTAAGAGGGAAACTAAACGACGAACCATTTGTGAGTCGTTTGCGTCGAGCCAAAAGAGCCAAATCTTTGAAAAGAGCCGGACTTCCCATCACTAGTGCCTGTGTGACCCCTTTGGGAGAAGCCAGTGGCAGCCCCAAAGACAATATCAGCCCGCCTGACTTCAAAGCCACGCCATGGGCATGTATGGTGAGGAGGACGACCATCAGCGAGGGCGTAATTACATCAGCCCCCCCCCCAAAAGAAAATCACAGTTTGTGTTTGGGATTTTACGTTATCAGCACTTACTCCGTCTCTTAGGGACACAGTGTGTTCTTCAGTACGCTGCACTGAATACCAGCATACTCCAAACAGAGCACAGACATTCATTAGTGTCATGTACTAATCAAAGCAGCATCTAATCTTTGAGCAAATAGCACCAGGAACAAAGGAGCACTCTGAAGATTACTCAAACACATATAACATCAAAACCAGATTAAGAGTGGCAGCTGATTTGTGAGACACAGCGGCGCTTGTAAGTTAATACCGCGGTGATTTCAGAGCAGCAACAAGCTTAAAAAGGAAAAATGCTGATGATGTGATAACATGTTCAAATGCACTCGCAAATTAGCTCTGAAGCACAGCTGAGGCTGGCGGGAACATTAGTTCTGCAGGTATTTCATCATAAACCAAAGTTATTGCACAGATTAGATTTTGGACCTTTAGATTTGGGACAGTTCGGATCGAGCGGTGATTACAATTCATCCTGAGGGGAGCATCTATGGTACGTCTGTATGTAGAAAATGTCAGGGCAATTGAGGCGTTAGCTTCTGAGACGTTTACCCCTTAAAAGCCAAGTCCATCACTCTGCTGGTGGCACTACAGGAAAGCTCTTAGGTTCTCCACAGTCACTTTATTATAGCAGCAGAAACCTTCACAACTGCTCCTAAGATATTTTAGTCTGGACCAATGTGGCAGACTGACAGGCTAACTCAAGCTAATCCTAACACTGTTTAGCAAAAGAGTTATAGACAGCTACTGAACTACTTGCTGCTAATCGGTGAATAGAAAGGTAGTTGTGCTAATGCTAAAGCAAGGTGAGCAGGAACAACAAAGGGATTGTGTTCGAAAACTCAAATCCTAACTAGATTTACTAAGGATAACAGCCTGTATAAAGGCTCATTTCCAGTCTATATATGGGGGACTGACTATACGCAAGGACGCCAACTACTCCAGTCCACGGAAAACAGCTTGCTTGTAGGAGAGGCCGTGCGAGCAGCTTTGCCATTATCCACACTTTTTATAATTCATCATTGAAATGCAGGACTCCTGGCAAGATATCATTGTTGTTTTAACTCTAGAAAACAATGTGCCATGTCCACTCAAAGTGCATGCGATGAGAGGGTAACACTCCAGCTGCAGGTTATTCCACAGTGCACACTTCTGTGTTAGCTAAATCTTGCAAGTAGCTGCTAGAAACATCCATGTGAGCTGCGTTTCTTCTCCTGTGTTTTAAGTCAGGGGCAAACCAACACTGGAATAAAAACAAGACCTTCTGCACAAACACTTCACTGTATGAACAAGGAACCGGTAACTCTTATGCAAATCTTAGGACACGTGTAACCATAGTAACTGTACACAGTGTTTGGCCATGGAAAGCCACAGATGCAGTACCACCCATGGTATTTCTGTGAACTTTAAGGGTTGACTTCAACAGTCACACTTCCGGGAACATCCTAAACATAATAAAACCGCAGTGCGCCATTGTTCCTGCTCTTATTCTCTCCACCGCTCTGATGCCTCGTGGCCGTGGACGGACCGCCAACAGAGCACATCTGCAGATACAACACATCTTCTACCTGTAAAGATAGAACATGGCACACAAAGATCGGACACTCTGGGCACGGATAGCGTAGATACTGACCGTGTACATATAATCCCCCTTAATTGCTCAAGCTATACGTGTGCTGGTTTTATGGTTTGTGGTAACCATTTATAGTTAAGTTATGCTTAGTTGATGAGTGAGTTGAGCTTCACACCCTTGTAGATGGTTTAGACTTCTGAGTTGATGCAAAAGCTACGGCGACAGTACAGACCCTACCCTACGTAGACCCTCGCGTTGTGCACCTCCACTTTGCTGTGCTAGTTACAAAAAAATTGAACTGCGGGACCTCTTCATGGAGTAGTTGTCATTGCAGCTGTTATGCAGGGTTTATGCCTCCACGTCAATTTGACAGCTTAGCTTCAGTAACAGACCAGACCCTGCGCAGACCCTAACGGCGTTTGTATGACTCGTCTTCGGCGGAATTTCTGCGAAATTTTCAGTCACCATTGTTGAAAGTGAATCAGGAAGTAGAAACAAAAATTAACTGACTGGCAAAAGATATAGCGCCGACTAGAACGAGCCAGACTGACGAGCACAGGCGTAGGCTACGTACGTAGGTCACGGCGTCTATGTCCGGCAGTACTTTAAAATGAGGTTTAACCCTAACCCCTAACTTTAAGAGTCACAGGCTTGTGTCATATTCACATCTCTTAAATAAGTGTTTTTGAATATACGAGCTGGCTTGTTTGACGTTGCACAGAAATATGAGATGTTGCCAACCCCTACTGTGCACAACTCTGAATCTTTCAATTCTTACTATTGACCAGTCATTTTAAATATTTAGATCTTAACTGTTTATCTGATTTACAAATTAATACTTAAGAATATACTTTGCTGCAATAGTCCAGGGTGTACCCCGCCTCTCGCCCCAATGACAGCTGGGATAGGCTCCAGCCCCCTCGCGACCCTTCACAGGACAAGCGGTTACAGAAAATCAATCAATCAATCAATCAATCAATCAATCTACTTTGAGACTGAACTTCCTATTTGGTCCCTGTTGCCAGGGTGGTGCACCGTAATAATTAAGAATTGAATAATTTTATTATATTAATTAACCATATTTGCTCCTGCAAAGCCCAACAACAGAATAAAAAAATGGTTTCTGCTGCTGCCTTGAGGAGCCACAACAAGATTTCATGTAAACTTTAAATGGTGATTTGGTAATTAAGCAATTGAAATTCAATTAAATAAAATAAAGTGTTAAAATATTGAATTGGAGCTAAATCGGAGTCAGGTGGCAAAATAACCAGTGGCTACACAATCACCTCACCTTGTAGAACAGGCCCTCCTCTGTTGTGGTGATAACATATCTAGAGAGCACACTGTTTCTTCATCCTGACCGTCGATGGGGAAAAGACAGGCTACAGATTAATAGCACATCACAGTGCATGTTGGAAATTCTTTAATAATCCTCATGTCATTTTTAATGAGATTTTTTTATTTTTTATTTTTTATTTTTTGCAGCCTCCAGCCGATCATCATCACGGGCATTTCTGGAATCCTGACAACCAGCGATGATGCACGAGCGCGAGTCGTCTGACCGAAAGATGGTTAAAGTCAGCCTGGTGGTATAATCAGTACCACCAGGCTGTCAGCAGTCTGAGGGGGTCTCTCACTGCCGGTATTGTCAGTTTGAAATGTACAGTGGACATCCCTGCACTACACCATCCGTCTGTGCTGCATGAATCAGGACTTAATTAAAGTCGCACTAATTAAGGCAGTGCTCAAAAGGAGCTGGGCTTTCATAGCGTTAAAGTAATCACAGAAGAGCTCACAGAGTGATGTTCTACAGCAGTCGAATGCTGATAGCATCTTCCGGCTATCCACAGCGGAGTTTCCTCTGTCTAATCCAATTCGGGGTAAATTGGTTTCACAGCGACAACTGCATGTGAAGCTTTTATAATGTGGCTCAATGTGCTGATGTAATATGTTTTTTATCCGTAAGAGAACGAGAAAATACATAGTGGTTTAAATGTATTTCAAAAACGAAAAATTAAAATATATTCTACAGACGTAGGAACTTTCCTGAATGAGTTTAGTTGAGAAACGTTGCAGTGGTGTCATCTGTCCAAAGAATGTTACACCATCCGTGCAATTAATCATGTATGAACTAAACATAGACGCCTGTCTTTTCCAGGCATGGGAGGATATGGTCATGTTGGAGTCACTCCCAAAGCATCGCCCACTTTTTCATAAAATGAAATTAATTAAATAAGTAAATAAATGAGTGTGAATATCACGTTTAATACGTGTAAACAATTGAAATAATTAAATTATTTCAAGAACACTGGCCTCCTGTTTAAGAACTCTTCCAGAGCCGCATGCACAAGGGAGACCTACAATATATTAGGAAGGTGGTCATAATGTTATGCCTGATTGTTGTATACACTGTATAGTGAGAAGTGGGATCAGTGTAAGAACTAAGAACCTAGAAAATTAACAAAAATTTCATGTAAGTGAGATGTAATTGTTTGAGCATCGATGGCATTTAAGCATGACACAATTGTTTTTTTACAAAAGACGGAATGATTTGGTTTCTAGGTATTGCTTAGTTTGGAGTTCCTTGATTATGGTTGGACCAAAATGTCGTAACCACCATAATTCATCCATCTGAAAGATTGATTTTGATCCGATACCAATCTTGTAGCTTATCTGCAAGTTCCACTACATTGGAGCCTCATAAATCCCCTGGTCTGAAAAGAATGGCTCATTTATTGGCCCTGTTTTCCACATCTCTCAACGGTTTCTAATGACCTTCATGAACAAATGAAACCTGCTCAGGTTTCGTGAAAGAGCAGCTGGGGAAAAACAAAAGCTTTGGAGAAAAAGTCTGTAAATGAAGATTGAGTTATGAAAGTTTGTTACAGATATGTGTTCCTGCGGTCAAAAAGGAAACCTCATGCCCAACTATTTACTATTCTGTCAGTCTTACTGTCGTTTGACCATGTTGTTTGTGAAATGCACCTCTGATGTGCACTGAGGCAATATAAGTTAACAAGGGTAAGATAAATGAATGTTTGACTTAGCACGCAGTGGTGTACTGGTAACTGATGCCTCACCGTTAAGGCTTGGGCCTTCCTCTATGGAGTTTAATAATAATAATAATGCATTTTATGTAAAGGCGCCTTTCTTGGCACTCAAGGACACCGTACATACATTCATAAAGTTTGCATGTTGTCACTGTGCAGGTTTTCTCCAGGTGCTCCGAGGCTTCCTTCCAGGTTCCAAAGACATGTATGTCAGGTTCATTTGTGATTCTAAATTGCCTGCATGTGTGCATTTGTCTTTCCTATGTTAGACCGGTGACCTGTTAAGGGTGAATCCCACATCTCGCCGAATAGAGCTAGGATAGGCTTCAGCCAGCCTGCAACGCCCAGGGGTGTCAAACTGATTTCAGTTCAGGGTCCACATACAGCCCAATTTGAAAGCAAGGGGGCCAGTCCAGTAATATAATTTTATGAACAACCTGAAATTATTTAAGAAGAAAAAGTGCAATATCAGCACATGGCTGCCATCTACTGTTCTTCAGTTGTAGGTCTCAGTGTTGTTGACATGTCTGCAACTCTTACTAAAACAGTGCGATATTGCAGTAAATGTCTTCTGTGTAGTTGTGTAGTTTTTGCCCTTTTGCAAATTCATCCCACGGGCCAGATTGGACGTTCCGGCTGTCCGGTTTTGGCCCACTGGCCATATGTTTGACACATCAGAAAAGACAGAAACCTATTTCTTGAGCAAAATAAATTTTGGCATACTGCAGGGTGTTGTGTTCAGTTTGCTACTCTGACTAAAACAGTGGTCAGATTAGGAATAGCATTTAATTTTATTGAAACGATTGCAGTTAAAGCAAATTTGGGCCAGATTAGACCCTCTGGCGGGCTGGTTTTGGCCCGTGGGCTGTATGTTTGACACTCCTGCTCTAAAAAATAAGGGGTAATAGATGAATGTATAGGTGACCATGATTTACAGTGAACAATATCTGTATTGTGATTTTTATCCATCACAAATCTAAAAATGTTTAAAATTAAACAAATCAAACCAAAACATCAGTGTAACACGAATCTAAGCCAGGAAGTTTTCTCTGCAGTTTTACAAGTTGCAAGAGTTCTTGAGTGAAATGTCTCTGAAAATTATCACTCAGGTTTAATCAAAGCCATAATGTATGGCATAATTAATATCTAGGAGCAAACAAAACAATGGAGAACAAACGGCCAGACTAAACAAAGCAGGATATTCATTATTTTGTGTTATTCAATTACAAAAGGGGCCGTCTGTGCATTTGCAGTCTAACAAATTACCTCCCGTAGCATTATAAATGCCAGACATAAATCATTTGTCATCTTTCATTATGGCACAAACCACTAGTGGATATGCTCTGATTTCCATGCGTCCCCCTGATTAATATTCCCACGTCTCACCTTACCGCTGTGGCTGCTGATGATGGTGGTGCGGTGGTGAGCACTTGTTTATTTGTGCAGTTAAGCTGAATCTTATACAACAGTGGATTATAAGCATGCTGATTCTACCTAATAATCATTGTTAATTGGATTTTCAACATTTAAAGAAAAATAAGCCTTCACACCATTCACTGATTACCTCCTGCAATTTTTAAAATGTCAATAGAAGGGTAAATTGTAGGCTGTAAATGTTGTCATCTGTAAAAATAAATAAATATAAATATATATATATATATATAATTACCTGCATATCCTCTACCAAAACCTAGATCCACTGTAAATGAAGGTCCAGAATGGCTGTGTTGAACTGTTAATTGGCACCTCAGTAAAAAAAATATTGTGGACCCCCTGATTACACCCTAAATTACACCTTTTGAATATGAACCAGGTTCTGATTACTTCTGTGTAACCTCACCTCTGGTGCTGAAACCACAGCTGTGTTGTCTTGGTTTTTTGGGAAATCTCATGAAATGACCCATTTAAGACAATGCACGTCAGGAAAATATATCAGGAATAAAAAATAGTCTCAGTTTCTGCACAGTTGCACTCCACATGGGGGATACGTATGCAATAATGCAGTGCCCCCCTTACTTTCTACTTTATTTGCAAATAAGTCAATCATCCAGCCGCCAAATACGGTGGCTAGAGATGTGACGTACGCAAATGAACCGACTCTATTGACTGGCTCCTTGAAATGAACGATGGGAAGCGAGTCGCAGTTTTTTTCACAGATGCACACAGAAAAAGAAAATTAGGCTAAAGCCTAAACATAGCATGACGTCATCCGATTCATCCATGCTGCCTCTCAGGTGAATGCCTCATTTTCAGCGGTCTCAAGAAGGGGGAAGGCAAGCGTCTTGTAAAGTGAGTGGATTACGACTCAAAAAGACAAAATGAGCCAAAGAAATGCACTTTTGTGATGACAGCGCCATTAAAGCTAAGTATAATATTTGTTTGGTGAGCATACATACAAATAAAATATCAAAATGAGCCAGTCTTTTGAACGGCTCTTTGAAAGGTATGTATCCACAAGATCCGGCTCTTTTCTAAGAGCCGTAAATCCCATCTTTAATAGTGGCAATGGATTAATGTATTGGGCACCTTCAACACCCATTAGGTCTGGTAATCCAGCCTTAGGTTATTGGGGAGAAAGTTTTAGCTCCAAATAGTTTCACCTCAGAGACAGTACTTTCAGAAGATTCAAGAACTTTTGCCTAGAGTCACTGACTGGACAAGTAGGCTGCTCTTATCTTCAGCATTGTCATACGCCATTAAAAAGAAACAGCCTTTGGTTCTGTCTTCCCTGGGCGACTCCCTCTCCCCTGGTTAATTGAACTCACCTGCAACCCATCTGCTCATCAAGCCTGCATAAAAGACCCGCTCTCTCAGTCCATCCTCTGCAATTCTTGCCGTCTCACTCAGTGGTGGTTACTTGACAATGCCCTCCTAATTTGTTGGGCTGGGTTTTTCTGCTTCCTGCCTGCTGCTCGACTTTTTTGACCCTTGGTTTGTTCTCTGTCTCCAGTTCACTAGGGTTAGCCTAAATCAACCTGTACCCACCTCTGTATTCTGTATGCACTCTCTCCAGGCTACCACCTGCCTACAGCTGCCCAGGGATTCCACTATCTCTAATTTTCTACCTCTTTTTCCTTCAATAAAACTGCTGTGGTAGTGTCTGCATTCGGGTCCAGTTTTGAGTTGAAGGGGAACCTAACAGTTGTACTCAGTGGAAGCACGATTCATTATTAGCTGAAAGAGCAAAAGCTTTACAAAAACTCTGAAATGTAGGGTATTAGGAAATGTTCCTCAAGGTTTTATTAATTTTTTTTTTTTAAAAAAAGCCTTAAGAAGCACCAATCAAGTGACATTTGGTGAAATTATCAAAGTAAAATGCCACAAAGACACAAACTATTTTTATGTGATGTCAAATAATCTATTTTTAACTTTGCCAAATTCTAAAATCAATAAAAGGTCAAAAGAATAAACTCGCAAAGCTGCCACCTGCAAAAACAGACGTTTCACAGAGCATGTTAAAAAAAGGAGCATTTTCACAAATCAGCTGAAAGACAAATGAAAAATGTGCCGGCGTTTCACCGAAATAAAATTAACAATACAGGGAGGCAATGATATTTTAGAGGATGTCAACAACAAATACATGTCAAATACAGAAAGCTGAACAAAGACAGTTAAGATACTGATCCAACAACTCAAAACGTGTCCACGTGTCCACAAAATGAAACTAAACCTCTGATAAATTGTATTTATTCACTATATTCAAGTGTTCTGAGGAAGAAAAAAGGAGGTCAACAGGCTGGACGGCAAACTCTGAAACCAATCAAAAAGTTGCACTGCTTTCATTTGACTGTGTCTCAGCCGTCTGGTCTATTTATTAACTAGATTGCTTTAAGAAAATGAATTAGCTTAACCACGACTTATCAGTCTGCGGCTCATTTCTGTGTTTCTATCTGTCCCAGAATGATTAATATTTTTGTTGAAATAGGCTAAATGTCGAATCAAAATTGCTACGGCAGCAACTAAGAGCAAGGCATTATATTGTAATTGCGCAAAAGTTTTACTTGGTTTTAGAGTAAAACTATACAGGGTAGAAACACTGCGTCACAGGGCCTGCTTTCAAGTAAAGGTTTCTGCATGGGTTGCGTGTTTCCAGTTCTCTCCTTACCCCCATGTTGCAGCAAATGACTGAGCGTACCTGATGCCAGTATCTCATCAAGGGGTCAATGGGAGAGAATCAGCCGTCCTGGGCAGTGACCGTGCTGCCCGTGTCCGACACCAGATTCAAACGGAGGGACGCCACGGGGAACGTTCATAGCTGGTCGGCCCTGTTGTCTAACAGGATCGTGACAGCGCCCGTGACAGCGCCCATGACCGCGGTGCGAGCCGTGCTGTGGTATTACACGTCACTGGCTCGGCGTTGCACAGAAGGGGGTAACAAAAAGAAGAAAGAAAAGGGAAAAAAAAGGTGTTGCAGTGAGTCCAAATAATATTAGTCCAGCAAAAGATTATCCAGTGGCAGAAACAAGGTAATCCAAGGGAATCAGAAAACACAGGAGACAAAGATTTAGGAATGAGCAGCAACAAACAGACAAACTGACAAGAGACGAAAAGAGAACTATATTTACACCGATCAGGCATAACATTATGACATTATCCTAATATTGTGTAGGTCTCCCTTGTGGTGACTCATCAGAGAATGGATATGGGACTTCTGAGGGTGTCCTGTGGTGTCTGGCAACACAATGTTGTTGGGGGGGGGGCATCCCACAGATGCTTGATCAGTTTGGGATCTAGTGAATTTGGAGACCAGGTCAACACCTTGTGC